>VWZV01000320.1:73696-106582 GCA_013397155.1 Irena cyanogastra | reverse complement strand
AGAAGAAAAAAGTAAAATTTTGTATTTCAAAAGTATAGAGAGACAAAAAAGTTGGAAGTAATAAGATCTTTATAGAAAAAAAATTCACAAATTCCTTTTGCTTTTTTTTTTTTTTGAGAATTAATGAACTTCTAGAAAAATATAATTTTCCAAAAATACTGCCTTTCTTTGATAGGAAATTGTATCCCTAAAAAGCTTTTTGACCAACATTATGTAAATGGAATAAATGGTAATGTTTATGGTACCTATCTAAGTGAAATTTCAGATCAGTACAAAAATCACACCCTGCTCAAAAAAAAAAAAAAAAAAAAAGAAAAGAGGAAAGGTATATTAGGAAAGGATAAATCTTGGGGAATTACAATTGAAGCAATGATCTATCTTTCCTAAATACCTATATACCTGAAGTGACCTGGAATGTAGATCTATTTTGCTCATGATCAAAATTATGCTTATCTGTGCACATAGACTTAGTAGACAGAGGGGTCGTTTTTTATCTGGCAATATTTTTTTTTACTTGAAAGGACCTCAGGAGCTTTAAAATTTCATATAGTTTCAATATATTTTAGTGTATTAAATATTAAACATGTGGAATGTCATCAGAACTCTGTGTCTTTCTCAGCATTGGACAGCATGGAATTGTTTAATTTTACATTCAATATATTGAATGAAAGAACTGGAATTAAATAGAATTAAATAAATGACTATTATGAAAAGTATATTTTAATAATAGCTATCACACTCCATTTCTACTAAGATCTGCCCTCAAAGTCCTGGAAGTAAATCCCTTACCAAATGAAATTTATTTACTCTGATTTTTCTACAAAACAATCAATATGTCCTCAAGGTTTTGTGTCAGCATCATGATATAAAGAATGGAGTAATCCGTTGCTTGGAGCCTTTTTTTTTCTTTTTAGTTTTATTCTTTAAATATCTTTCTAAAAATGCCTGAGTATTGAGAAAGCTGTTATAGACCATGCTTAGAGCATTCCTCTAGCTGAAGGAAACTAAATAAAATGGCTAATCCCAAAACTAAGATAGTGTACACTTCAATTTTTGGAAAAACTCTTGGTTTATTTTGATTTAATCCTTTCTTGAACTCAAAGATTGTTTAGGAAAAATTACAGAAATAAAAGAAAGAATCCAAAGTTCAAAGAATTATCATTACAACAGGCTTACAAAATCAAGGTATGTACTAAATATAATGTTTTCTGACCCTCAGTATTGATTCAACAGCAATTAAAAATGTTGCAGACAAAGAACATTTTACTCTTCTTTTGAGGCAGGTGGAATACCTTTTCCTCAGTGACATTTCTGCAAGCAGGTTGGAAATAGGCAGCTTCTAGTGTTGCAGAAAACTGGAATGCACTTGAGATCAGGTCAGACCAGAAGCAGTTTTACTCCAGCCATAGGAGAGAGCACAGAGCAGCAGGAGCTTAACAGGCTCTGCTGATACGGACTCTGCCCAAATGGGGCAGCTACAGAGCCTATAAACCCCCAGGCTGTGCAAGCTGTTCTTCACCTAAACTGTGTCACCTTAGCAGGACTACAGTAAATAACAAATCAAATGGAATTCTTCAGGTAAGAAGGCTCCAGACAATATACTCATGTACAAGTACACTCTTTTACAAGTACGATTTTATTAATTAAATTGTGCTGACTGGCAAAAGCATCAGCTGCAAATGTTTATTGATGATGACATGTAACAAATTAGTGTTTTTCCACAACTAGAATCTTTTATGATAGTTATACCTTATGGAAGAAAAAAAAAAATTGGGAAACCTGAGTCTCTTCAGTAACAGACCTTTTCTGAACACTGCTACTGGTTTGGGGTCATGAAGAGTCTGAAGCAGGTGAGCTCCTCAAATGAGAGATCAGTGCCAAGCCAGGGAGATCCAGAAGATCCAGAAGCAAAACTGTAAGTGGCTAAGGAGACTAAATACAAACACATACCTGATGAGAGTGATGATCCCTGTGTTCCAAAAGCAGTAAGGCGAGGAGTTAATGCATTGCAATTAACTGGTGTCTCAATTTCACCAGTCATTCTTGAAACAGCTAAGTCAGCCCTTTTCTGGAGTCTGTGACTCTCCCTTTAGTGACAAATTGACTTCAAACAAACTAAATTCATCTTCCAAGGTCTCCAATGGCATTCACAATTGCAGAACTGTATCTTGACAAGTTATCATAGCTTGAGGAGAGGTTGTAGAATATAAACTTTCTTCTCCAAAGCAGACCGGGATTCCATTTAATGCAGGCACTGTTTACTTCAATCCTAGTCTGTGCCTCCTAGAGACTCTCTTCTGGCAGGTTTACTCTGGACTTAGGGGACAAGAGATGTAGTCTGCATTTCCCTGCGTCGGCCAAACTAGACTGTATTCTCATTTCCCTTTTTCTTTCAGATACTTTTGTCTTACATTAGTACCTTTGGAATAGCTAAAGAAAATAGTTTTAAAATGAAAGTGACTTCCAGGTGTTATATGTGAACATAAAACTTTCAAAACTAATGCAGAAAGAACGATTATTTCTCTGCACTTGAAAGTGAAAAGAATCCACAGCAAAATGCGAAACTGTGTTCCAAGCCTTCAATACAAAAGAGCTATTGTAGGGCACACGTGTCTCCTTTTCTAATCAGAAATAGCAGTATTAAATTCTTCTGCTAAATGCCAAAAAAAAGAAGAGGGTTTTTTATATAGAAAGTACATAAAAAGTCAGAAACATCTGACCTTTTTTAGGCTGTTACTAAGTCACATATGAAAGTGAAAAGACTATATAAACTATGCTGTAATAAAATGGCTCTTCGGCATACATGAGAAGAAACAGCTTTGGAGACATGACTTTTGTGTAAGAAAAGTTCTGTTCATCATCTAAGTGATCTGTGAATGGCACCTCCATACCTTTCAGATAAATATGTGCAAAAAATAAATTTTAAAAATCTAAATATAGGCAGTAGGATTCTTTAATTCTAATAAGCTAACTGACCTGTGAACTAATTAAAAAAAATATGAGTCAATTGTTCTCACCTCCCATCTAATTTCTGAGTTGGCACTATATCTGAGTTTCCTGTAGACCAATCCAGTGACTAGCCACAAAATTGTTTCTAACCAAATTCTTTCATTTACTTTTCCCTTTCTGCCCATGCATGGGAGCCACTGTAAAGAGTGTGTAGAATTTGGCTGTGATATGACATGCTGTTGTACTAGAACATTTTGTTCAAAGGAATGGAAGCAATTTATGTTTCCATACTGTGCAGTTCTGGATCTATGAATGAGATAGCTATATCTTGTTATGGGCAGTACCAATCAAACTAAAGAATCTGAATGTATTTCATAGCTAATGTCATCTTATCTGATGATGATACAAATTTAGAGCACAATATACAAATACAAAACAATATTTAAAAAAACACAAAGCCTTTGGAAAAAATGGCCAATGCAGTCACTGAACTGTTGTTTTGAGGACCAACACTATGCTGTTTTTATGGTAAAAGGAAAAAATGGCTTTATACGTACAAAAATGGAAAAAAATCAGTTATACCTGGTGTTGAACTACTAACGACAATCAAGGCTTTGTTGCTTTCAGTGCAACCATGACCACATAAATAAGCTGGTATTTGTCGCATGGAATTTGGGTTTGGGTTGTACAAGGATAAAATGGTTTATAACCATTACTGTGGTACATATATATAGTTATCTAGTTGGCTTCATGTTTATCTTCTACATAATATTAATTGAGTTGTATATGTAAAAGGTTAAATATGTAAACTTCTAAAGCATACTTTGCAATATTTTCCTCTCTTTATTGCTGACTGCAATACTGGTAACATTCCTGCAACAAGCAACACTAAAGATTTCAGAAATCTGATTGGAAATAATCAGAACTACTTAAATGTCTTTTTCTTCTCCTATTGAATATAGTGGACACAAAAGCAAAGCCATAAAAGATTTCTGCAGACAGATTGAATGAACTGAGGCTATCAACAAAGGATTGCTAAGAAAATCTAGTAGGCGACAAAATGTCTTTGCTTTTCAATTTATCAAATTAAGAATTGACAAAAACTGTGTAATATGATCTTTGCAGATATTCAATTCTCCTATCTATGTAACATCAGTTTTAAAGAGATGAGAGATTCAGCAAATAAAACAGATATATCCATGGACTTGCTCAAGGGAATGGAAGAACAAATCCTGGTTTGCAGTTCTTGTAAGTCTTTTCCAGGTTTAGTGATTTAACTTTGATGAATAAACACTTATTTTATAAGATTTTATGTGCCATTTTAAATCCTACTGGTATCTCTTTTTTGGCTGAACAAGAGCCCTACAAAGAGTTTCAAATACTATTGTCAGATTCAGATTCCAAGGATTGGATGTGTTACGTCTGAGTTTAGGACTCAGTTTAGAGAGCTAAGACTGTAACAAAGTACACCAGCCAGAAGTACAAATTCAGCTGGCACAACACAGCTAACTACTCCTCTTCTTCTTCTTCAGTTTCTGTTACTACAGAAGGCCAGGTTTCACTGCATTAAGTGCAGAATTCTCTCACTAACTTTAATAGGGTTACTTCAGGAATGCCAGCCTTGAGCAATGGAAGAAATATCTAGCCATAAAAAGGTTTGTTCATTTTACTGTCTCATTTGAAGATGCTCAACCATTTATCATACCAACACAAAATGCAGTCAGAGATACCTGTCCATTGTACAGAGGAACCAGTCTGAACTGGATAAGTAAGCATCAGCAAATATCAAAGTTCTCAGTGTATACACCACAAATTCTGCCAAAAAAAAAAGGTTTTAAAAAAGTATTTGGTGATAATTTTTCATTAGTTTGCCTTTGAAACAAATACATTGTTCAAAGATTCTGAATCACTATTATAATAAGGATTAGATCTATCTAATTAAATAGAAAAGATTCACAAACCTGAAAAAATTAATGAAAACTGCTTTTTTTAAAAAAAAGAAAGTAAATCACACAAGGCTTCCTGACATGCTGTACTGGCCTGGTCCTGCCCAGCATCCCCTGGGGCCTCTCCCCACCAGGACCAGGATCCCTTTTACCCCTCACCACAGATTCACCTGGAAATGGAGCTGGGGCTTCCTCCAGCTGCTCTGGTACCCTGGGGATCACCTGTCACTCCTGGCTCCCTAGCTGCACCCTGTGCCAGGGTATGGGATAAGCAGAATTTCTTTTCACCAAATAATGAAACACTGAAATGATGTCACACTTTTCGAAATTAGTCTATGATCTCTAAAACAAAATTTACACTGAAGTTAATGAATTCCTAAAGTTTGTTGCCACAGAATGCAGATAACTTCAGTTTCCTCATATGGGATTATAAAAATTCACACATAAGTCTTTAAATAATGAGATGAAGCAGAAATTGTTCCTACTCTCCTCCCTAATTGCTATTTCCTTCCCCAGATGGTATAGTACGATGGAAATGGATCACAGAAAATACTGATGTTTGTGTGGCATCCCTAAACAATACCATGTTTTCCAACTGCCAAAGGCAACTACTGGGTTGGGTAGCACCATTTTTTATGTTCTAAAGATTTTAGCCCAAACATACCATTCATAATAAAAGCCAGGAAGTAAAAAGAGTGAAAAGCTGACCAGCAACAACCTTTGGAGGAGCAAAGGTTGTGACTGTGCTTCATGTGAGATTGTTTGTTTGTTTCAAGATAGATTTCCATCTCAACAGATCTTGTCATCTCAGAATGTTTCCCTGTACTTTGGAACAAGAAAGAATGATTCTCCTCTGATCCACTAGCAAGCCTGTAAGGTAAAATGGGAAACAGTTCAGTGAAAGAGTCAACTCTAAAATGTTAGCAGAAGAAAGTCCAATGACCTTTCACTGCTAGGAAACAGCTTTCCCTGTGAGAGGGAACAGGAAAGTTGATTCCTAGGGATAAAAGACTGAACACGGAAGAAAGCAAAAGAAAAACATATTGAAAATACCCAGATGCACAAACTCTCAGATAAATTCACACTTGCTAACATAATTATAGACTTTCCATGATGTTTGCCAGAAATGTTTCTCTTTATCTAAAGGCAAAGCAGAAATTATATAGAAATTAAATTGTCCTTCTGAACAGGACAATTCACTTAGAGATGCAAGTGGATTCAGTACTGCCTCCTGCAACATGCCTCTAACATATCACTCACATACAATGAGAGACATATTTCCATTTGTTCACCTTAACAGAGCATTAGCAATAATAACCACCAAGTACAGTGAATGTCTGTGTCCAAGAAAATGAAAAGCCCACATGGTCAGGAGGAATCAAGCATTAATCAAAGCAGGGTGCTCATTCGGGGACACCAACCTGAGTAAGTGAAAGATATGGGCAGAGATTGCTGCCATACTTACAAGTACAATCTGGGGAATTGTTGGAAGATATTCTGCACTCTTACAATCAACAAAAAAGATTTTCTATAGAATACTTTTGTTTTTACTTAACATTTGAAAACTTCTTGTGAAACCATGTCCTTGTTTCCGAGCTCACAAGGCATTATTTGTTAGAGGATTTCTTATCAAGTTTGGCATGACATTCTTCGATGGACATTTTTTCTCTGCAAGCTCTTATTACAGTGGGAGTACTACCACTTAAAATACCAGCATTGCTTACTCTGCCTTTCCTGCATTGATGATTGCCAAGTGCCAACACAGCACAATTTATGAAATCTTCTTCTCAAAGAAACTATATACTCCCTTCAGAGAATAATTCAGACTTTATGTATGAAAGCATTAATGCTAGCTGAGTTCTAAATAAATGTATTTATAAAGCCATTTTTGTTGTCTATAATTCAAGTATCTCATCTTAAACCAAATGCTTCACAAAACACACCACAAATGTTTATGCTTTAAGAATAAGTGCATGAAGAAGAAGGGAAAAAAGAAATCTGAATTGGATTTATTACTTTTTCTTCTTAAATCTGGAACACAGGCACTTTTTTCTGTCATTTACCTTCTAGTGCCTTACTAGTGCCTCACTGTGATAATAAACTACAAAGAGAGATGTTAAATGGCTTACTCCTCAAATGAATGGCAGAATAAAAAAGTTTTCTGAAAAGAAATACCCAGTTTAGATATTTATATATCTTGAAAAGCAGTTCACGAATGATCCAATAGAGTCATCAGTAATACCATTCTCCTAATTTGTTGATAAGGTGTCAATGAATGACTGGTGCTAAGCACTTTAGAAGTGTGACTATAACAATAAATTAAATATTTAAAATGTTTACCTCGATATTTGTCATAAATATTATAAACAATAGGATCTTACTATTATGCACTTACTATTATCCTACTATTTATCTACCATTTATTGATAATTTAGCTCTCTTTATTATTTCAGTCTTTGAAATCGACATATAAATGTCTGTACTTGAAAAATTGTGTTCCAGACCCTAATAAGAAGAACAATAGAGTTTAAAACCTCTGTTGACAGGAGAAATAGTGCCAGAAAAACGTGAGCTCTGGACATGAGTAGAGAAGGCTTCAGGCTGCTCATGGAATTAGTCAGTAAGGACCTATGAAAAATGTTTTTGCAGGTCCTGAGGTCCATCAGTGCTGATCACTTTTTAAACATTACTTCCTAAGGGCACAGGAACAGAAGTTCCCAGATGTTGCAAGTCAAGCAGGGAAGGCAGAAGACCTGCTTGGCTGAACATAATTCTGCTCTTGGAAGTAGCACAAAAAGGAAGGTGTATGCTCAGCAGAAGGAAACTCAGGTGATATTGGAAGAATACAGAGATACTGCTTGCCTCTGTAGGAAGAATATTTGTTTGGCCAAAGCCCATCAGGAATTGATGCTGGACAGAAATGTGGTGGACCATAAAAAGAAGTTTTTTCAAATATTTTAATGGCAGTAGGCAGTGTAAAAGTCTCATCAGCCCCTTACAGGACAAGGATGGTCACCTCACAACCAGTGACAGGGACAAAGCAGAGCTGTTTGACGCATTCTGGTCTCTTCAACAGGGGCGAGGGACCACAGGGGCCTCAGTGCTCTGAGCTGGAGGACCACGACTGAGAGAATGACCAATTCCCGACTGACCCTGAAAAGGTGCAGGACCTGCTGCTCCTCAGGGCAGAGGCCACAGCCCCAGCCTGACAGAGCCCAGGAAGTGTTTGGACAAAGCTCTCGGGCACTGGGTGTGACTCTTGGGAATGGTGCTGTGCAAGGTCTGGAACTGGACTCAGTGATCTGTGTGAGTCACTTCCAACAGCATATACTGTGATTCTGTGAACTATTTTCCTTTCTTTGGGCCGTTGTGGGGGTTTTGCTTCTTTAAAATAAACACTTTTAAAGAGCTTTGATTATGAGGCTAGGAATTTAAGGTATCATTTAAAGAAACACTGCAGAGATGTCCATTTCCTGAATTTTCTTGACAAATATCCATGTCCTTTGTTGTTTACACAGGAATCAAGAAAAGATAAAAGAATAAGTTTTTTTATATTAGCTTCTGTAAAAATTAATTTATTGCTCTAACTTACATTGTCTTTGGTTATAGTGGTCTATTTTGGTTGAAGACAAGGATACAAACAAAAATTGAACTCCCATAGAACTTATTTTTCCACCTGGATATCTTCTCCAAGAGAAAGGAGACTGTCAATATTTTAAAAATCTTTCTGTAACTTTATAGACAAAAGAGTTTATTTTTTTATTTCCTTTCTAAGAGAGGTAAACAAACAAGCATAAAATATCTGATTATATATATTTTACACAGAGTACTTGGACAATTTCAACAAACAGTCTTTACTGATATTAAGAATAAAGAAAAAATATGTAGTCATAGTAAGAATGCAACAAAACAGTGGAAACTAGAATACCTTGGAATGTTCTGAATAAGTGTTATTGCCTTGGAAACAAATCAGAATTATATTTAAAATGTAAAGCAAAAATCATCCCAAAAATTAACAGTCAATCAATCTGGAATAGCTTTAAATTTAAGTGAAACCGGGAGTTTAGTTTGACTCTGGACACACAAAATATGCAAAATTGCCATTCATCCATGCATACAATCCATCCTAGATTTTTTTACAGGAGGAAGGCCAGGATATTAAAAGCTGTTTTTCAAAATAAAAAAATGCAGAACCTTAACTCTACCTGAGGAATCCACATGCTACTTGAATGTTATGTCTACAAAGATTTCAAAGCTCAGAGATAAAGGACAGCCTCCTCTTGCAGCCTCCTCCCTTAGAGTGATTCTATTTTACACATTTTTTAACTGCTTCTAAATTTGTGCTTGTAAGGGGAGGAAGTGGAAAAATTACTTTAAAATAGTCATCAACCCACAAATATCTGAAATTATCTGAGGGATGGGAAATCAAGATAGAAACATTTAAATGAATACTGTACAGCAGAGACTAGTATTGTCTTTGCCATATTGCAAGCAAGTGCCCCACAACCTAGATCATACTCAGAAGAAAACATTTATTATTAAAAAAACATTATTGGTACTTCTATCTGGAATCCAAATCTGCACTTAATCCAGTCCAATGATAAAAAATTCAGTCCATGGAACAGATGTCACTTAACTGAAATGGTATTTTACAGATGAAGAGAAATTAAACTATTCTTGAAAAACACGAGTATGAAGCCCTTTATAGCCCCTCCTCCCCCACCTGATTTCTCAGGTAAATTCAATACCTTGTGAAGTGAGCCATGCACATTGCCAAGGGTGCTTGCACAACAGAAAAACTGAAAAGAGTTCAAGTAATCTTATGAAATGGGTAAAGTAGTTTGGATGCACATACCAACCATAAAACCATAAAATAATTAGTCTTGGAAAAGACCTATAAGATTGAGTCAACTCTACACCTAACACTGCCAAGTCCATCAGTAAAACTGTTTTCAGACCTCATATGGGAAGAAGACATGACTTGACGCTTTTTATTTTCTGATGCTCACCCTGTAAGAAAGCCAGAAGGGCATTGCTTGTAAGGTCCCTCAACTTGCACACACAGAGTGCAAGGTGTGTGGTGCATCACATCTGCATAACAGTTGAAATCCAGCTAAAAGAAGTTAAAAGCATGCCAGAAAATATTTTCCTTTTAATACTTTTTCTGTTTTTAGTGGGAACTCCCTTTTTAGTGGTTTTCTCCCCTTTCACTTTTGTATCAGTGACTCATTCATTATTCTCTATTAAGTCACCGTTAGTTGCACATAAAACAATTCCACACTCAAAAGATTTTCGAGATTAATGATTCTGTAATGAAGTATTTAAAGCAAACACAGAATATTTGGCCACTTCGGGACCTTCGACTTGTGTTCCTAAAAGGAAACAGGCTCACATTATGCCTTACAAATCTAGCCAAGCTTGTTGACTAAATTTTAACAAGCAAAGGATGACAATCTTCCAAAAAGAATGTCTTTGGCCAGTTTCTATTGTCTTTCCTATTGCTTTGTATTGAATATATGGTAGTAAAAGTTATTGAAACTCAGCACGTGCAAAAATTGACCCAGAATATCACATGCATTTATTCCCCATGCAACTGTTCTAATACCAGGGCAAATATCACAGAAAATAATCAAAGGAAAACAGTTTTTAACCTCATCGATTTGATGATTTATTGCTCATTACAATGTTGATGTACAGATTTCAAGTTGTCATATTAGTTATATGTGCCATTTAATGTCCAATCTTTAGAAGTTGCTTGTATAAAAATATAAATATATATATATATAAAAAGCTGTGTACATATATATATGCAATAATATATACATAGACACATTCAGGTTGTGCTTTTCTTATGCAAAATGTTCATCAGCATTATTTCCTTGATGGTTGGCATCTGTTTTTAAGGGGCCACCTAACAAGGCCCCATCTTTGCAGCTGTGCCATGTCCAAAGGATTTCTGCACCCTAAGAAAAGCCTTCCAAATAATGTAGATGTTTTAAATCTCAACTCTGGTCACGTTCTTCAAACAGTGATGTCATGACAATAGAAAGAGCTGGAAATGATGTCACCAGCAGGATGACAAGTGGAACATCCTGAGCTGTTATCACCCCCACACCACTGTGTATGGCCAGAGACTGCACAAGACACAGCGGGAATGACTCCAGCTGCCAGGTCTCCTCTAGATCATGTAATGGACCTTAATACAAATCTTGATCTGAGAATAGTTGCTCAACTAAGTTTTCATAGACCACCTGCACTTCCCCCAAAAAAATCCCAAGCTTCAGATTCTGACAAATCACCATTTTCCCAGGAAAATCTGGTTCATTGAGAGAATAATCTTCCTTGCTGTAAGTGGGACAGATTTGTAAGCTGCTATTCACTGTGAACGGCCTAGAATATCATTGTGCTTCATCAGGATCCCCTGCCAGTGTGAAGCACTTTTAGAAGTAATGTATGTCTAATCCATCAGGGAACATGCAGGAGAATATTTTGGCTCTAAAATAATAATGATTCTATTTTTTAAAAAACCCTGCATAGAATGTTCAGCCTTTTTAGTGGACAGTATTTGTTACGCTGTGTGGAAATTCTTTACTAGCTACTCAGAGTTGACTGGTCATGAGGTAGACAGGGTTTTTTTCTCCTTACTTTTCCCTTCAATTTCAGCCACATGCTCCCTGAATTCCATGTGTCACTTGTCCCTCTTTCTCGCTGTCCTTTCTCTACATACACTCGAAACACAAACACATGTAGGTATGCATAACTTATACCTTCACACACTCCTTCTCCTCCTTCCTCTCCTACCTACCAGTTATTAGCTGAACACTTCCTTCAAAACTTATTACTGTTATAACTCCTCTTAAATGCCACTCTTATCTTTACAAAACAATATATGTTCCTGCATATGAAAGAGAATCCTAATTTCTTTGCCTCTTTTTTCCAACATTCACGCTTCCAGCCTAAAATTAGAGAAGCAGGAGTCAATTATTTTTGACAGCTGACGACCACATACCTTGCGGTGTATTTTCAAACTCAATTTGAGCAAATTTTCCCACTGCTAGCCCTAAAAATCAATTTCGTTCACAATATTAAAACTCCTCTTCTGAACATACAATCACATTTATTTGCTGCAAGATGATCTTTCTGAGGCATCTTATTACCCTAAGAGTGTTGTCCACATGCATCTATGGGTGGGATTGGGTCTGGGACACCTTGTCCCCATCCAAATAGGGACAAAGGTGTTGTGTGATTGCTGTTGAGTGATTTTACTGCTTACACTGCTGACAGTCAGCAGACGTGATTTATCAGAGAGAAGCTGTCAGTTTTAGTGAATGTATATGGGTTTTGAAAACATGCAGCTTGTGGCCAGGCAAATAGCAAAGATTTTAACTCAACAATGATTACATAAGCTATCAATAATAAGTTTAGCAATATTCATTATGCAAAAAGATTTATGTATGCTTATGAATACATCCGAAAGTATGCTTATGAATGCATCCTAAAGTGAACTGCTATTTTTGAACTACATTAAATTATTGAAATTCTGTGACAATCTGATGAAAAATGTATTACATATATTTGCAACGAGTTAGTGTACTGGGTGACACAAACAAATAAATGCTGTTCCATAAAAATATTCTATAACTGCAATGATAAAAATATAAGACTGTCAGAGACTGCAAAGCAGAGCTAGATATAGTAGTCAGCTTTCACAGGCAGCACTCCTTAAACCAGAGAGAGCTGCCTTTGTAATATTCACAGTATGGTGAAGAAAATGGAAGGGGGCTCTGCAATAGAAAGACCACAGATAACATCTTTCTGCTCCTACAATATGAGTGGAGGTAGATGAGTTTTTCACACAGATTTAGCCAGCATTTCAAACAATAAGCATTATAAATGTGCTACTGTGATAAACTTGCAGTCATCATCAAGGGAGTAGGAATACTTATTCCAACAATGTAAATATTGCTGTTCATTTTACCAGCTCCAAAGTTCTGCTTTTTACCATTTTTCTTTCTTTTTCCCTTTTGTTACTAGGCAACACAAGCAAAACTCTTTCAACACCAAGAGAGCACCTTAACATTTATTTGAATGCAAAATATCTGTGAACAGAAATACAGACTTTGCTCTGATATTTTGACAAGTAACAGATAAATAAACATATTAAGAAAATACTGGATTTTTTACCTCCTATATAGAATCAAAAACTTATAGCTAAGCCTTTTGGCTAATCTCTAAGTTGGGATCTCCAAATCACCTCTTCCAGGTAGGTCACTGTCAACACATCAGCCAGTTTTAAGGGAAGCAGTCAGGCTTACTGTGAAAACTTTTGGAAGACTTCACAGAATCTCAGAATTACAAAATGGTTAAGTTTGGAAGGGACCACTGTAGGTCACCTGGGTCCTACCTCCCCTCTCAGGCAGGGTCATCCCAGAGCACATGGCACAGGACTGTGTCCAGATGGCTCCTGAATATCCCCAGTGAGGCAGACTCCACACCTTCTCTGGGCAATTTGTTCCACTGCTCACTGAACCACACAGTAAAGAAGTTCTTCCTCATATTCAAGTGGAATCTCCTGTGCTTCAGTTTCTGCCCACTGCCTGATGGCATTTCATGCATTTAAAAAGCAACATCGTTAAAGCCAGCTGAATCCAAGAGACAATCATCATCCTCTGGTGTGACCTAAATGTATTTAAAGGCCAAGGGCAATTTTGCTATTCCTTGACACATAAAGTGCCTGCTGGCATTAAATTGGTGAGGAGTTCAGAGTACTTCTGTTGTAAAAACATCCAATTTGATGACTGGTTTTTATAGGTTAAGTCACAAGACTTGCAATGAAGGAAAGAATAAGTGTAATAAAATATTACAGAAGAAAAAAATAAAATACAGGGTGAAGATATGGAGAGAAATAGCATTTTGAATTTTATCTCAAAATACAGAACTGCTTAATTATGGTACTTGAATGAATCTGGCAGAGAGCCTAAAAGTTTTCTGTAATAGCTTGGCAGCTCTAATACAAAGGACCAGGGTATCTATTTTACACTTCAGATATTGATTATGATGCCATTCACTCAGCCTTTATTCATCCTAAAATATTCTTAAGCAATAACTAAGCCTGCAGCAAGAATCAAGAGGAACTATAGTGCTCTACACAGCATCACCATAAGGCTGGCTTCACTAATTTATTGGCCAGCTTATCCTTTTGAGGAGGGGTGTCCCAGACAGTCCATTATTCCACTGTACAGAGGCAAATGACAGTGAACCTTTCCCTGCCCAAACAAAGAAATCTGGTTCACACTGTTGGTTTGGATAAACAATCAAAGCTGAAATAAATCAATGCAAACTGATAGTACTGCATAAGAAAGACAAGGCAGGCCATGTTCCCACTACACAACTGAGCTGTAGGAGCTGTCATCTTTCAGAAGAGATCATCAATGTCATTATAAGCCAGCTCTTTTCTCTTTGGCATCTTCTCAACACCCCTTGTCTGCAGGAAAGATGTGACTTCTTAGGACATCTAGTAGATTTAGCAAGGCCCAGGGCATGTCATGGGTTAGCTGTGGTATAACTGATGCAACCTTCTCCTTCTACCATCTATCTAGTTCTTTATTTTCTACATGTTCCAGAAGATTTTAACTTTTCCTTTGTCCTGAACCCAAAGTTCCAGTCCTCCTATAGCTCATAATCCTTTCATACATATTTTATTGTGCATAAATCCACTATTGACAAATGGACTCACAAAACTGTACAATAGATGAATACACGTTTTGGTGATTATGAAAGTCAGTGTACTGCTGTTTGAAGGAAATCATGCAGAGAAATCTAGCAATATCTTCTTTCAGTGAAATTGCTCAAATCAAGGAGTTGAATTAACATCTCGATTCATTTCTTGTTTCATTTCATGCCCTCATTTTACATTAAAGTCATAACCAAGATTTTTTTAAACAACATAAAGTACTTTTGCCATTATTTTCTTTCACTAAAAAGAAGAAAGAAAGCTTTTGCAACGTGAAAATTGATACAGTACCAAGAAATGAGTTTATATTTTCTATTTTTTACTTTTCAGAATGTCCCATTTGTGTGGCTTGTCTCACAGAATGTGGATAACAGCCTTTCATAAATAATCTCAAAAAAATAACCCAGCAGTTTCTGAACCTCCCACTCCTTGCAATTTTGGAGAGGTTTATATAATGATATTAATTGGGACAATATGCAAGTGTGCTGGAAGCATTTTTGCTAGTAAAGATGCCTTTGATCTATAAGAAAGACAGACCTTGTTAAAGCACACAAACTTTTAACCATTTTCCATCTGGGTCTCATGAAAGAATTCATCAATGCCTGCTTGAGCTATTAAATGACTAAAATCTAGACACTAGATCTAATATGTCGTGTTTCTTGGAGATATCCGAAAAAGAAGAAACTTAAGGAGAAGTTGCAAATTGAAGGGCTGTGACCACAGTTGATGAAACTAGATGAGTGACTTTTTCTCTGAAAACTCAGAGAAAACCAGGGAGACACCAGGTGGCACAGATCTTAGAGGAAACAGAGCTGCTCAGGTCACAGACTGTCTGCAAGGTTTTGATTCCTGAACAAAGGAATTACACTGTTTCCTGTTCTTTGTTCTTACTACACTCTTAGCTTACTCTTACTTCTTATTGGAATACACTTTTTTCACATTCTTTTGTTATCACAGAGAAATACAAGCAACAAAGAACTTACTCTGACATCTTCTTGCCCTAATAATCAAACACATCAACGAGGATACAAATAATGGCAAAGCACACAAGACCAAGAACAGTAAATGAGAAACTAAATGTACTCATTCTTTAAAGACTAAAAGAACCTGAAAGACATAATCTAAATTAGAAACTATATCCCTTAGGTTTGTCAACAAGGGATTTGGAGTATTGTTACTGGAAGGGCTTGGAAAAAAACATGGAAAATAAATACACAAAAAGATGACTTGAAAGGTAAAAGCCAATTGAGCTTATTGCATTTCTTAAAAATTAAAAAAAATATATATATAAGTAAAGAAAAGATGTTAAATTGGATTGGCAACCAGTAATTGTCACTGGCCTTGCGTTATCAGTTTCCAATAAAAAGGATTGGTTGTCATGTAAGTGAGAAATCATGGAATTTCTCTCTGATGTTGACATTGATGGTAAATAGCACCCAGGAGACAACTTGTTATGTAAACAATGATCTGACCAGAGATCTCTGTATGAAAAAGCAATAGAATCAAAAGAAGGTAAGATAGAACCACTTGGTTTTTTAAAGATTTTATAGTTGTGGCTCTACAGCGTGAATTTCCACAGTGAAGTTCAGGTTGCATGAAGATTTGCTAAAATGTAGAATTCTAATTTCTCTCTACATCTCCATGACCTCTCCATACAGTGGGCTATTGAGGATTAAGTTAATGAAGTGTCTCCTAATGGTATAATGGAGTATTAAGAAGTGTGTAAGTAATGGAGATATAGTGTGGATATTTTGGAGACCAAAACTCAAACGACTGTCATAAATTGTTTAAGAAATCCTGAGGAATGTGGATGCACTTGTTTTGGTGAAACCACAAAAGCAGAGGATGTTGGGTCAAATCCTCATGTAAGCAATGTAAGATAAAGTTTGAAAAAAGTCTTTCATATCTCATTTAAACCTATAGTAGCAGGATAGAGTTAGTAGGTGGAACAGTTCTTTCAGTGCTGATAGAAAGCTGAATGATTTCAGAACCATCAGATACCACCCATGACAAAATTAAGGTTTTTCATCTGGGAAAGAGAAACCAGTATTTTTTCAGCAGCAATTTGCATTTTTTTTTCTTCTTGCTATGTCTCTTTTTTCTTACTATCTTGATTTGATTTGCAGCATTAATATATCATAAGCAGAAGTAGCTGTGTTGGCAGAGGGGTTAATCCAAGAAAAACTAGAAGTGTTAAATAATTTTGTATTTTCCCATCTGATTTCATATTCAAGCTTTCTACATAAAAGGGATGCCATTTTCTATCAACCACATCAGATCTTCTGACAAATGGCAAATAATTTGAAAGCCATCTTCTATTGTAGCTTATATGGGCAGAATTTCCAAGATCTTAAACAAAAATTTGATTGGAAGAGAGTTATACATGAGAATTGAATTCCTTCCAACACTCGGTGATTAGATTGTTTTTACAGAATGAAAAAATGTGTACCTATTTGTCTTAGAGGGCTAGTAATAAAATAGATATTCAGATCTAATTGGACTGTTCAGACCCAGACCTTTTCTGTCTAGGAAAGAAAGAACAGATATTTTATGACTGCTCTTTGCCTTATGTAGAATCAGCATCATTGTCCTTGTACACTGCCCCTTTCACTGTGTAGAAAAGATGTGAAGACCTGAATGGCAAAAGTTATTTCTAGATGTGATTCATGTGGGTCAGGGTTAAATTAAATTGTGTGTAAAATTTTACATTGACTTACAGTACTGTGAGCATTAAAGACTCAAAGGGATTTGTCTAAAATCTAGACATCACTTTCAAAGACTTTAGAGTTTTAGAGTTCTCAAGTATTGTTTTGCTTTTGAAGAGGTGCCAAGCCTTTATTCAGACCCTCCAAGGCAGGTGCACAGAGTTCTAGTCTCTAAACATTAGAAAAATTGAAGATTTTTGTCACTAAGGCTACACCTTTTTCATAATTTAAAAAACCATTAATTTTGCTAATTATAACATTTCATAGAAGAGTAACTTTCTCTCTGCAATTGATAACAGACCTTGCTCCATGTATGTGACTTAGGAAGTAAGTTAGAAGTTTCTGTGTTTAAGCCTTTTCCACCAGTGACTAGTAGCCAAAAGTTTGGTGTCTAACATGTTTAATTACAGATAATCAAAATACATTCCACCTGTCATACCAAGTTGTCACTAACACAAGAGCCACCCTGATTTAACAAGCAAGTTTAAAGTTCTTTCTGATTTTGTTTTTACCACCAAATGCAGCTTTATTATCCCATTCATATTCTTCTACTCATAGTTAACATACTGGGTACTAATTCTTCAGACACATGCATTTCAGGCTGTCACATGTGCTCTCCTTCTGGAAACCTATATTTAGTCATCAGGCCATAATGTTCATCATTATCATGTTTGAAAGAACGCAGGATGTAAATTTATCACAACTTCATGAATGTAACGAATTCCTCGCATAGAGCACAGAAAAAAAATCTGTTTAAGCTTTTCCTGTCTGATTATGAATTTGTACACTTTACTGCCCAAAACTCTTCAGACAAGGCTTTTTACTTATCATAACTTCAATGAATAAAACAAAACAAAACAGCAAACATTTGGGCCAGTGGTGGGATACCAGTAATCTGAAAGTATTGCTTTTCTTTCGAAAAACCTATCAGCCAAAATTTCCAGTATCTAGAGGGAAAGATGCTATATCATAGCATGGCTCTAGAAGCATCTTGATTCCAATACTAACTCTGGACAGAGTAGAGGAAGGTGGTGGGGAGGAGGAAGAGATGAAGCCTAATAATTTCTTTAAAAAGGAAGAACAGAGCAATAAACATAGTGTCTTAAGGCAGATGAAATATTGAAAGATGTCTTCCTCATCTACTAATAATGGTAACTTTATAATCAGTTTTTAATATTAAGTTTCTTCTTTTTTTTAATTTGCTACATAGAATTCATGTATATATTTACTGTAAGAAGAGAATTGAGTTATCTGAAATATCTGCACTTTCATAGCCTCAAAGGGCTCTCTCATGTGTCCCAAATCTGCCAGCAAAACTCTTTCACTGCTGCTGTCTTCTAACACAGCTGACACTAATGGCCCAGTCAACTTCTCTTCCAAACAACCTGGTATAAATAAATTAGCAAGCAGTGGGTTCACTTGGCGCTGCAAAGGGACAGCAGAAGAATCCAGGTCTGTCAAGTTGGCGAGGGAGAGTTGCCCAAGCAGCTCCTGTGCAATTCAGTGCCACAGTGTGACCCTTGCCTGCTTTGTGACCAAGTGTGCTGGAAGCAGCTGGTCAGTTCAGCAGTTAGCTGCTCCTCATACTCAGGAGGGAAAAGAGTCATTCCACTGGGGCCCAGCTGTCATTGGATCCTAACTGGAAGGTAGAGCTATGGCCTTACCTGCTCATCTGACCTATCACCCGCTCTCTGCCATCTGCCCATTTACCTGACAGCTTGGGAGAGGAGTTTCAGAGGTCTGCAAATATAATTATGTAATAGCACCGTAGTCAAATGTCCAGGTTTGGAAATCCTATCTCTGTGCAGCTCAAATTCTTCGTGTCATAAAATCAGCACTTAATTATAATTACATGAGACTTTCTAATAAGCCCTTATAGGAAAATCAGCCTGGCCAAATCTGCCACGTATTATTCTGGAACTTTATGATAAAATCTATATTAGGCTAAGTGACCTCTACTTTGAGCATCTCCCAGTAGATAACATTTTTAGGTCAGGAACAGCACCTACATCAATTCTTAGATTTTTCAATTCCAAAGAACTCTAAGTTATTGGTTCTACATGCAGCAGTGTAAAAAGGAGTCTCTAAAGGAATGCAGTGGAGATTCAACAATCTCTGAGCATTGTGGTAAGTGTTTTAAAGTTCCCTTTGCCCTGATATCTTGTAAGTACATGGCCAGTAGTTACTGGGTGATATGGAACTTATTTGACATTTGATGCTTCTGAGTGCTAGTAAAAATAGCAGCCTTTTGGTTCAGAAGATCAGGTGGCTGCACTGGGGAGTCAGGGGATGACACAAGCCAGTCAGCTGAAGGCCTGGAGGTGGGAGCCTAACTGGGTTGTGCCTAGCTGTGTGAATTGCATAGACAGCCAAACACTTAAAAATGTACAAGGGAGAAAATGGTGGCTGGGATGATCTAGTGAGGACAAGTACACCAACCAAATTCAGTGTCAGAGAAGGGGAGGGATGGGAGTTCTTCTCTCACACTATCGTTAAAAATCAAATTGTAGATGTGGTGCCTGTGGGAGGCTGGGATTCCAGCTGTTGTCTTGAGCTTAGTGTCTAAACTGTCTAATTAGACTGGACAGTGAGGAGAGGAAGGGAGATTGGGACAGAAAGGCAAAAGGATAATAGTTCCCTAGGAAAGTTGGCTAGTACTTACTAGTATTTATGCTTTAAGAGAAATGGGAGCATTTGGGGTAAAGAAAAGTTCCTCTACAGTATTTGATAGTCTGCAGAAATACACAGGAAGGTAACACAGCTAAAGCTCTTGGCTCTTTGGTATAGACAATTTCTTGCCTCCTGTTTGAGAGTGGTAAGGAAAATGTTAATGTTATCATCTCTAGTGAGGCTGCATTTAGAATCAGGACTAGGATGATGTTACTCTAATTCCAGCAGTGCAGGCAGAAAAACTGATCAGCACAGATTAGGAGAAGCAATTACCCTAGTGAGGAGCAGCACCTATTTGGATTGGGGAATTACATACAGCAAACATAATCTAAAAATACTTCAAATACATTATAGAGCTGATTGAAAGTGCTTAAACCTTATAGCTAGGTCTGTGCTTAGATTTCTCGAAATATGTCTGTGTACCTTTGCTCTTGCAGTCATCCCAACCTGATCTCAGGTACTACTGTTTCCAGGTGTGATTTGCACATGAATCAGGTGCCACAGGGATGCAAAACTTTTGATAATATTCCAAAACTGTTATTATCTTCCATGTTATATTATGCAGAAATACATTACACCTATTTGATAGCTTTACATGAGAAGGATTAAACTATGTGATGAATGAAAGAAAACATTTCACATGCAATCCTTTTCCACCAAATATACTCACATTCTCTAGACTTTTCACACTCCCCTTTCCAAGCAAAAAATGATGTCCGAAAATCCAAAATAGTCCAAGGTTTTGAATTTTACATATCTCTTTTCCTGCCACTAATACTGGGAAAATGCAATAAATTACAAATGCAAAGTTTAACCAGGAGTTGGATTATTTGAATAGAAAAAAGTTCAAAATTATTCAAATTAAAGGTTGAGCTCCATTTAAAAAATAAATTGAAGGCATTTAAAAAAATAAATTGTTGGCATTTTTTCTCTATTTGATCAACCTTAACAATCTAAAGAATATATTGAAAAGGAAAATAAAATACATCAAAGATTCCTAACAAAATTCAACACTTTGGTGAATATTTATATTAATGACTTGAATATATTCAAATTAATATTCAATGGAAATACTTACATTTTAAGAACATCCTTTGGTTTTTTCCAAACTAAAATTTTTTTCTGCAGGTTTTAGCCATACACTTGAATATACTCCACCACCCAATTTTGTTACGTATTTAGGCAGACATGCTGAATTCAGGAGTGTCTTAGTGTACCTTGTTTTGCCAGAGGAATGTTAGCTTTAACACAGACAAAAGGTTTTTCACTGCAGAATCATTAACCACAGCTTAAATTCTCAGCTCAGCATATCTGTTTCTTAAACAAAAGATATTGCCCAACAAAAGAAGTAAATAAGACGAGGCCCTGCAAATCAAAGTTGCTGCTCTTCATCTTTTGTGTGGGAGGACTGCCAAATGAATGCAATTCAACAGCCCATTTGCATCAGCCCAGCTTAAATATCCACTGAGACAGGCAGGAGTTTGGCAAGCTGTGTCAGCAGGTTACCTTGCCATTGTGAAAAAGCAAAGCAACAGCATGCTAGACATAATGAGACAAATGTTGTGCATTCAGGTCCCCAAAGTCTTTTCTTGCTAAAGGAGGAGAAAAGATTGGCCTGCATTAACACTCCAGATACGCTTTGTGTTTACATGGCTCAGTCAATTGCATTTTCTTCACTGAGCTGTTAAAGGTGCATTTATGAATACAGTAAGTCAAGCCTGTGAAATGATTAAAGTCTTATTTCTTGTATATTATATGTCATGGAAAAGAATATGTTAAGAGTATGAGTCATCATTGTCTATGATTTATACCACGACTGGAGCAAAAGTGTCTTGGTTCATTTAATGGGAAGCAGCTATACCTTGTTGCAAGTTTCACATGGCATGCATGAAGACACCAGGAAACAGAAGTGACGTGGAGGCAGGGGTGAATGAGACAAAAAATATATGGTTCTGCAGAACAAGATTCTCCACATCAAAAGGCAAATGCTTGAGCAGCACTGAAAAAGGAAATGGTGTCTTCTACAAGTTGATGAGTCTGTAGAAGTTTCGAGCTGCAGAAGTCTTATTGATATATGTTTTAATTCGTGCCTATGAGATATGTAATCACTTGATATTAGAATATATGTATAAAGATATATTTTGTTAAACCAAGACATGTATAGGCCACACTCCCTGAGATGCACATTCCTGCAAGGGGGATGTAAGGCTTGCGACACTGATTGAGTTCCAGGAAGAAATTTCCAATTCTAAAGATGTGGCCGGACATGAGATGGGCTGTCATCAACAAAAGTCCACCCAGCCATTACCACCTTGATAAGATATCTGATGGAGATTTGCACCATCACCGAGACATCAGCACCCTTCCTGGACCCAGATAAAATTCATCAATATTCATCACTTCCCTGGAACAGTATTGTCTTTGCCGAGACAGAGCGAAACGAAAAATTGAATATCTAAAGACTCTGAGACTCTGAATACCTGTTTGCCCCCGGTGAAATAAACTGTATATAAACCCCTCACTCCAAGACATCGATGTGAACAGGGTTGATCTGACACCCTAGAGGCCAGGTCTCTGTTCACCCAGCTGTCGACTCCCGGGCTCAAGGCTGTTTCCCTGCATTGTGGCTCTTTTTCTATAATTCTTACCAAATTTATTGTCATATAAATCTATCTTTTATTTGATTGGAAAATCGGCTCTGCGCATTTATAACAAGAAGTTTGTTTGCAAAGACTGGAGCATTCCCTAAGAGTTGCTACAGACAACAAAGCTGGAGCAGGGGAACAGTCTGACAAGTGCCTCACAGAAGCAGCCAAGGGAATGACACGAGAAGGAGCAGGTTCAGTTCCAGCAGCCTGCTGTTGCTGCTGCCAGCACTTATGAGGAAAATTAACAAGGTGCACAGGAACACCTGGAAAGCCTGGAAGGAGGAACAAGGAGGCAGCGGACAGAGTGCAGACATAGTGTTTTGCTACATGTCTGGTTCAATGAAACAACCAGACCCCTCTCCTTTCTTATAGATTCAGACTCTTCCACTGATACACTGACAATTGCTGCCATCTGTCTAAAGGAATATGACAGCAACCTCAATATTTTATTTAGCTGACACAATGGATTCACACATACATTGGGAGTCATATCATTAGCACTGCTTTCTCCACCACCTGTAAGTGGACTTATGTCCCTTCCTCTGCTAGAGCTGAAAGAGTAACCCTAAGGCTGATCTAAATTACTGCTCTCCAGAGTTGTCATGGTAACAGGAACTGGCTGAGCAACCCAGGCATTTTATCTTTTCCTTGAACATATTCTGAGCACTACATTCGGAACAGGGATTGCAGCTGTGCCATCCCCACGGGCTTCCTTTCTCTCATAGAGCATCATCAGGTTCCCAGCTAAATCAGACTTCTGCCTGCTTTACAACATGTGAGTGGCAGATCTCTGCCAGAAAGGTTTCCAGAATCTGCTGAATTACTTTAGTGGTCAGAACTGTCATTCTACATTTGGTGTATCCACAGAAACATTATATTTCAAAATATCCCTTCACTGCAACTTGCTAAGCAACTTGTGGAATTTTAAAAATACTCCTCATAAAAATTCAACTTGTGTCAAAACACACTTTTGTGTTTCCTTTCCAGAAGCATTCAAATGAATCACTCACTACAACAGTGTTTTAAAACATAACTAAAAATAAGTAATCGATGGGGAAAGGAAACCTTCTGGCAATAATAAAAACAAAATAATCAGAATTCAGGAACCTTTTTTCTGGAGTCTCCTGTTCCTACCATAGAGATATTCTTTGCATGAACTTCAATGTTTACTAATATTGTGCAACACGTGTGTTCCTTCTCTTGGAATTGTCTGTCTTTAAGATTATAAAGTATTCAAAAAATAAAGAAAGTTATCCATGGTTATCCTGGTTATCTAGATAGTCAGTTGTGATATTAGAATGGTAGTGAATTTGGCAAAAGGAGAACACAGAGCCAAAAGATTATTCTTAAAGAGAAAGGAGCTGCCTGTGGCTTTGCCTTGGATTCTTCATACTAAAGATTAGAAGGCATGAATGTCTTCTTGAGAACTTTGTGGATGAGGCTCTGCTGATCATAAAAAAAACTGTGCTGGATTAGGCTTTAGAGTCTGGGTGGATCAGTGGAGAATGGGCTTAATTTTGCCCATTTAACAGATCATTGAAACAGATGGCATATGACTGCAGCTAATGGGGCATTGCCTGTGCAGCTCTACTCCAGATTCTGATCTGATGATTAAGATATTTGCTGCTTGAAGTGGATAAGTGGAGAACAGCCATAGACGGTGCTACCCAATTTACAGTTTTTAAAGTCAGGGAACTGGAGCTTGCTATGACAGGCTGCCCAGCTCACTTTTGCACAGAATACCTCATTTATGGAGAAATAGGTTGGGCCACATTCCTAACTAGGATTTGATTCCCTTATCATATGTAGTTTTTGTGATATTAGTAAATTCTTCCCATTCATCTAACACATTTCAGCTCCACATTCAAGGATTTGAATATGTGAATCCTTCCAAATGAAGAGAATTATCTAAGAAAATAATCTAACAGGTTATTTTCCTTCTTCATAAGAGTAGTAATACAGCCTTTGATTACTGTTTCAGCAATAGCTTTGCTTCAAAAGGACTTTCCTCTCAATACATGCTCAGCTATCATGGCTGCTTAAAAAATATTATCAGGAAAAAGAAAGAAAGAATATTAACAGTCTCTATATTACTGGAGCGTTAAGACTCATAGTCAAATATTTACTGTGTTCAAAATAAATCCAGAATAACCAGAAAATATTTAGAACCAAAGCATTGAGCAAATTAATTTAGCTAGGGAGAATAAAGAGAAATGATACAATGCAGGTTTATAGTTGGGATATAAATTTTGTCATTCTTATTCCACCATATAAATATTTGAAATTATTTTAAAATTGCACATCGAGAGTTATCTGTAGAGAACAGTAAAGAATATATTCCAAAGGCAAAACAAAGAAAGTTTCACATTCCCTGGAGAAAACTGTTGCACAAAAATGCAAGTGAAGAATTTTATGTGTATAGTCCTTCTGGAGAGAGAAGGAGGAAGAAGAATCACACAAAGATACTTCTCACAGTCTAATCTCATAAATGCGGTGACTGGACAGAAAAATGTCATTATTCACACTTACTTTCCATCAGAAAGCTCCTTCTCATAGCTAAGCACAACTCTATTTTTGTGTGCACAAGAAATGGTTGTGTCAGACTTCTGCTGTGCAGAAAGTACTACCAGAGCAGTTTGCTTTTATTGGTTTGTGGGTTGGGAGGCTGGTTTGATTAGTTGCATAGCAATTTATTAAATGACAAAATCATGTCTTCCAAGTTTTGAGAAGATTTTCGTAACAAAATAAAGATTAATTTTCACTTAAATACAACTTTTAATGGCTTACTTCTAGACAAAAGTAGAAATTCTAATTGCTGCATCTATCCAAAAGCTGTCCATTTTCTTTCTACTGCTCTAATAAAGGAAACAGATCTATTGACCATCTGATGACTGCCATTTCTCTTGTTTTTCCAGGCATCCAGGCTTTCTAATATAGCAGTCTACAATGTGAAAATAATCTATAGGGTGACATAGAAAAGATGTCTTGTCACCTTCTCTTGGGAATTTACATGAGGTTTCTTCAGAGACTAGAACTTCCAAGACAAGACAGTACACACAGAAGCAGTATTCTTTTGGGTTTTCTGTTTAGGAAAGTATACACTCTAGGTACTCACACAAGGTGCAACAAAAACATGCTCAGAGATATGAATATGTGTATATACATATATACACATGAATATGTGAATGTGTATATATTTCCAAATGTGTATATAAATGCATATATATCAGGTTACAATTTGTCTTTATGTAAACTAAATTAAATGGGATGGAAATTTCTGAGCTCCTTTATGACTTTTTTGTGCATATGCAGTTCTCATTCACATATTCAGTGAAGTAAAACACTTTGTAATACAGCAGCCTGGAGGAGTTTCTCCAAACTACATTCTTGATCCTTGCAAATTTAAGACAGATTATAACATTAAAAAAATTAAATAATCTGCAGTTTCTTCTCTGTAATTCCAGTTAATTTTTCATAGTATAAGTATTTAGCACACAAAGCTCCTTGATTCCCAATGTGATTTGGGGTGTTATTTGACATATAAGAAACCTTTGTCTGTGCACTCCAGATATACATACCACAGGCAGAGAGGCCTGACACCTCAGGTAAGGTGACAGCTCCCAGAGATATGTACATTTATCTGATAATCCATCATCTGCTTTTCAAATTCTTTTTTTTTTTTTTTTTTTTTACGATGGTCAATAGAGACATTTTGATGGCAGCCTGTTACTGGACATTTTCCTACTTGCCTATTTCAGTGCTTTCCTTAGACACTGACTCCTATGCCTATTTCATAATCCAGTTCCTCTTCTGACTTGGAAAAAAAGGTAATTAGTATGATTATTTTCTGTTCACAGTTATGCTGTGCTTGAAATATAAACAACACAAAAGGTCAAGCAATAACTGAAATAGCCAGTAAACTCATCTATTTTCCTTCTCCTTCCTGAGGAACACTCAAAGCTGATATAAGAGCATTTTACTCTAACCTCAGCCTGCTCTGACATCTGTTTTGACTGTAATATCTTGAACACATGGGTTCTTTGTAACTCAAACAAAATCTTCCATTTCCAAGCTGGGTACCCCACCTCTGCTGCTGTAGAGACAGTCTATTGCCCAGAGAACAGTTGTACAAAATCTAAGGAGACTGGCCTGTTGGGTGGTTACAATGACCAGGATGATAGAGCTTGAAGCATGCTTTGCATATTGGAAACATATGCTCAGATACTAGATCCCAACGCAGAACAAGAAGATAGAAAAGGGTCTCCCTAAAAACATGTTGTGTCTCTGAACTAGAGATTTTTCTGGTTCCCTACTTCCTATTCCCACAGACTCCACACTTTTCTCAAACTGAAAAGTTGGAGAAACTTTCCTAAAATATGATAAAAAACCCACCAAAAAATTCTTTGTCAACTCAGCACTGAACACCCGATGTTTCCCAAAGTTTTAAAGATCCAATTTATTGGTTCATTGCCTGACCAATTGGCTCATAAGAAGATATGAAAGGGAGGGAATGTGAAAAGTGTTTTTCCCTAAAGCAGCTTTCTATCATTTTCTAAAGGATACTCTAACCAGGGACTACAATAACAAGAGTATCTATAGTCCACAGGGAAAAAAATATAGCAGGATTTTCAGAGTGATTTCTGAAACCTCTTTTTTAATAACACCACCTGACTTCTCCAACTCTGTTGGCTCTACCACATAGGATATGCAATTTCCTGCAAATTTACTGGTAGCTTTGCAGGCTGGAAGTATAGCAAAGCAATGGAACTGATGTGTTGCTTCAAGCAGGATTTTCTTCTAAAGACGTATTTATTTGGCTTAATTTCAAAATGCGCAGGAAACTTCAATGTAGTGATGAGTCTGCTTTCATTTGAAATAAAAAGAATTTATGCTACTCGTTATAGCAAAATCAAACTGCAGAATTTCAATTTTGCTTAAAATACTTTTCTTTCTGACAGATTTCAGTTTGAGGACTGGAATCAAAATTCAACCAAAGCTGCAGCTTCCTGTTCTTCCAAATCCACAGAAAAGCTCAGGTCACAGCAGTCCTCAGAAAGTTCAGTGCACAAATACAGACAGAGCTCCTTAACAAATAGTACCCTTTTACCCAGCAGAGCTGAAAGGAGCTACCAATCGCCCAGGAAGCCTGATACACCTGTTCACTGCCCAGGAATATCAAGGGCCAGAACATCTCTATCCTGCAGCAGTAGAACAGCTACTTTCAAAAGGCACTGCTCTCCAGCTGTCTTCCTTCACCACGCCAGATTTCCCTAACTGTTTGGGCTGGAGTGACATAGACCCCACAAGTACATTGTGGGGCTGGAAAGGAGGAATAAAGACTGTCACCTTGAAAAAGCAATTAGACTGCATGTGGAATAGCAATCAACAAGGGTGATACAACGACCTCTGAGCTGTTTGGATAATGTCTTGGGAGCTGGCACTGCATGGAAGTAAATTTTAAAATACAAACAATAGAATGAGATTTCTTGATGAGCCTTCTGGGTACACTGGAGGCATGGAATCTAAATCCACTGGTGCTTTAAGCATCAAAGCTCAAATACTTTAAATGATCAGGAGCCTAAATTAGTTATTTTCATTACCATATTTTAATTCATAATAATTGTAACACTGTTTGCATACAGAATATCAAAAGAAATAGGCCATAGGAAATCTACACCTATACTTTTTAATTGGCAAAATTCTTCTGAACTGTGAGCTTAAAAATGCAACTAGAGCTATTTTTTAGATTATGCATTTTCTTATTTACCTGTTTCTAGAATAGAATGGAAAAACTCCAGGGTCATTTATTTTAAGCCCCAATTTCTGACAGGTTGTGAATTAACTTAGATTTCAAAGTCACCTTGAAAAGTTCATACAATTAGTTTTGTAGAAAAAAAAAATAAGGAATTAAATACTCTGGAAAAATAGTGCTTTGAGCAATTTTTTCTTCAATATGACCATAGAAAAAACCTCTGGAGTTCTTACATCCTGTTGTGTGTCTGTACCCTTGCCCTCCCTATCCCCTTTAAAACATTACAGAACATTGTGGCCTAACTGAGTAGGATTCTCTTGTCTAAACATTGATGTCTGGAGAACCTAAGCAGAGTTGGCAAATATGAAATAGCAGATGTAGACTTTGACAGCATTAGATCTAATGATCGTGACATAGGGAAGATGTAAAGCAAAACTTCTACAGCACTTTCCTGAACAGATGGGAAAGTGCCCAAAAGTAACTTCCTTACATGAAATCTCAGGGAGCAGGAGATGCCACACTGAGAATAAATGCTGATGAAGAGAAAACAGGCACGTGTATGTATAAATAAATCTAAATTAAATGAAATCTTCACGTCACTTCCACTAAATACATTAATCACATTTGACTTGATACATTCAGTAAATATTTAATTCCAAAGAATTATTCCTCTATGTTCAAGATATGAAAAGAGGTACAAAAGTGAAAGAGTTTTGGGTGTTTTTTAGAATACAATCAAACAGAGTAAGTGTAACATCACTGTGAAAATTTTAAATGAACATGATATTTCAGAAAAAATAATAGATGAACTATGTGATTTAAAAAAAAAACCCTCACATTTTAAAAGTTGCCACCTAAATATAAATATTAAAAATTTGTTTGTAGTGCTGTATGCATTTAGTGGATGTAGTGCAAAAACAGAGATGAGCATCTAAAGTCTCTTAAATCACATCACTCTCGCTTGTGTTCTGAGAGGCGCTATTAAAATACACTTTTGGTATACTATATCCATATTGACTACTCTGTGTGTAAATATATACACTAAGTCAGCACATAATTCTTGTATTTTGAAAATTCCAGTTAAAGGTATGTATGTTGAATAACACTCAAAAGAAATTTAGGCAGAAGGAGGTGGAAGAAAGGATGGAGAGAAATATAGCAGGCAGAAGAGGAAGAAAAAGCTACTTTTTGCTGAGGGATTTTTGAAAGCATTCATTTCTGAATCCACTCCTCTTGAAGTTAATGGTAAAACTCTTATGGATTTTGGTGACAAAAAGACAAGTTCCTGGACCTTTTGAAATTTTCTTCCTATCAGTATAAGTCTCTCCCTACTGAAGAGTTGCTTCTGTGACTTCATGCTTAACAGAACAAAAGAAAAGTCTATTCTTTTGAGACTATGAGAGCAGAGGCAGAAGTAGTGAGAGAATAATAACAGAGCAAGAAATAAAGAGCTAGAATTTCTTTTACTGTGCAGCTGAAGCCAATGGAGCAACACATGCCACATAAGGAGGAAACCCAGGAAGCTTGTTAATAATTTGTGTTCTCTGGAAACATATGCATTATATTATTTCATAGCCACTGCCCTCATTATATACTGGATCAAATAGTATCACTATAAAACAAGAAAAAAAATATTCATAGATAAGCAGTCCCTCAGATCCTTTTAGTTCTCAAGTTCTAGGAAGAGCTGATATATTGTTGTAGCTTCTGCTTTTATACAAACAAGGCTGATTAAATTATTCCCTAGGAATGATTTAGAAGGTTTGGGTATATTAACTGTTTTTATCACTCTGTTACTCCTTTCATCCTAAAATGATTTTTAGCTTGCTATTTTATGAATATATTGTAATGAAAATTGGAAATTTAAAATTAGGTGTTCTGATAAGAGGGTATCATTTTCATCAACTCTACAACTTCTTTGAAAGTAAATAGCCTCTTGTATGAACTTTCTAACTAACAGCTAAAAAGAAACTGAATGTATGCAATACACTTCATGAATTGAATATCTCAACATTTAAGCATCCCTCCTCTAGAACTGGCTTCTTAAGGAAGAAATGTCCTGAGAAATCCCTTTGTGTTGGTGTTTTCTCTGTCTTTCATATATGTTCTGAAAGTTTCCCTTATACTCGTTTCTTAGCTACCTCAAAACTAAGTACTGTAAACCAGAATCAATTTTGCTGGGTCTTTGCAATGCCACAGGCTTTTGGGGTCAAACAAAGGAATTATGTCTAAGCACCAAAGGATAAGGAAACATGGTCAGCAGATCAGAAGTCAGACACGGATAACCAAACCCAGTTTCAGGGTGATGGAAGTCGGCTGGCCAACACTGCTGCATGAGGCTACAAATTTAGAGCTCTTCATTGGCCAACTGCTCCCATCAGACTATGACAAAGCATTCAGTAACCTTATCAACTGAAGGTTAGAACAATGAGTAATTGCCAATTTCTAGATTATTTTTCAGTACTAGCACTCATCAAAATCTGATGACTTTTATGAGAAAAATTGCCTTGTTAATATATTTTTATAGCATTCTTTTTTAAAAAAGTTATTTAATCTAACTTTTAGGTTGAATGTAGTCTTATAGCCAAAAGGTAAAAAAAGACAAACAACCAAACCCAATACAAGTTATGTTTACCTTGGTTACTTCCTGCTCTAAACGTTACGGAAAATGTCTTTTAAAATCTGGATTTTTTTTATGTTGCCTTTTATAGAAGATCATATTTAAATGATCAAACTGATTGGTAACAGCCAACATGGCTCTACAAAGGACAAATCATGCCTGACAAATTTGGTGGCATTCTGTGATGGGGCTACAGCATTGGTGGATCTGGCAGAGCAACTGGCATTGCCCACTTGGACTTACTGCAAAGCAACTGACACTATCCCACATGACATCCTTGTCTCCAAATTGGAGAGACTTGGATTCTAACCCTCAGCATTCTATGATAAGTTTGTTTGCAATAAATTATGTTGGGAGGAAAAGGTTAGAAGCAGAAGAATGGTGAGGAGGATGGTTAATTGGCTCAAGTGACCTTGCAGCTGGGAATGCCAAGGCCTGGAGATAACAGCGTGGAAAATCATGCATATTGTGCCTTCTGCTGTTGATCCTCTGACTGCTTTGAGGAGTAGGATCTCTGTGTAGAGATAACACAAATGTTTACAAAGGCACTCCCACAAATCTGCTTGAGCTCCCAGTCTTGGGAGAGAGAATAGCAAAGTTCAGAGATCATTAAAGAGCACAGGGGAGATCACAGCATGGGCTACACAGGCCCTTAATAAATGCAAGCAAACAGCAGCCTCAGCACTGCTAGGATGGGTTCAGCATGATGATGCCATCATTTCCACCCGTGTGTCTCCACCTGGGTATTGCTTTGGGCTCCTCCAATTAGTGAGGTAATGAAATAAATTTACTCTTTGCATTTCAGCCATGGTTTTGTGGGTGCCAGCTTGTGTCAACTCACACAACCAGTATAATCATTTCAAAATTGCATAGAATAACCCAAAGAGCTAAAGATTTTGTTTCTGGAACTGTCCTTACCGTCACCAATATAAATTTTATAAGTTTATATTTCTACAATTATAATATAAGTAAGTTTTATTAGTAGACATCAGAGGTATGGCAATAATTCCTTGTACTTAGAAAGTCAATATAATTATTCTCTCATACTTTTATAATTTATAGCCCAGTACAAACTGACTTTTAATACTTACTACATAATAACAGTATTTTACATTATAAGTGCTTACCATAAAATAATTTATCTTAACCACAAAGAGTGTGAGAAATACAGCTGCATGTGATTTTCTTTTGTAACAGAAACTGCCAATGCTAACAAGAATTCATAGCTATTGAAAACAACAGCCTTCTCTACTTCATTATTACTACATTCAGTAAGGCTGGCAGGGGTCTTTCAAAGGAAGTGCTTTCATTTAATTAACAGCTGGAAATAAATATAATCTTGGACATTTTCCTAAAATGTTGTTTCCTAACATTACCTCTCCTCATTTTCATAAAAGATATTATTTTAGTTAGGCAGTGCATCACTGTCAGGATTCCTAGTGTCACAGGATATACAAGGATATGCTAAAATGGATGGAAAATTCCGCTGAAGATAACCGTTGTTTCGGAAATCACATTTATGGGGTCACTACTTTATTTCTGGAATCAAAATCCTCAAATGAATAGGACTGTTCAAAGTATATGCAGTGAATAATCTAGATACCTGCTAATTCTCATCCAGCAAACTCATCTTTATGGAGAAAGACTGAAAGAGAATACAGGCTAGAATCTCAGCTTTTATTGCTGCCTCATGGATGAGTTCAAGATGAATACGCAACATATTCAGCATATCCTACAGTGATTTAAATGTCTTTGATAATATTCCCATTTCAGCAAAGAGCAATTAAATCCTACAAGAGAATGAGAACAACTTCCCTCCTTCCTTCCTTCCTTCCTTCCTTCCTTCCTTCCTTCCTTCCTTCC
>VWZV01000320.1:2511-73655 GCA_013397155.1 Irena cyanogastra | reverse complement strand
TCCTTCTCTCCTTCCTTCCTTCCTTCCTTCCTTCCTTCCTTCCTTCCATCTCTCATTAATAATCTATGGAATATAATAAACACTCAGGCAACTTCTCTTGCAGTGCTCCCAGTTGATGTGGGACTCCCAAAGGAGTTTTAACCAAGTAAGAAAAGATGACTCCAGGATTCCTGGCAAATGCTGTGATTCCCTTGGGACGCAAGGAGACCAGCCTCACCTTAGAAAGACAGAATAGTGATGCTTTCTGCATCACTACAGACTTGTTAATTTATGACTGCTGACTAATCATTAAAACTCCCATGGTGTTGATTCTTTGCTGTAAATAATCTTCTCCACCACCTGACTTGCAGACCAAAGCAGCTAAAGGAAAGCTATCCTAGAGCATGGTCTATGGAGGAGCATGGTCTATGGAGGAGTCCCATGTTTATGGGACTGCCATGCGGATAAAAGGAGATTCTAGGTAGCTATATTTTCTGTTCTACACCTCTAGAGGAAAAAAAAAGGTATTATTGCATTAAGGTTTTGTTCTCTGTGTGTGTTACTTATCTTTTTTTCCTTGAAAAGCAATTGTTAGAGAAAATTCATCTAAGACTTTATTCCTTTAAAGTTAAAGACAGATTTTAAATCTAAAAGCTGAGTATACACTAACTTTGACAGAAGAAAAATACAGATCAGTCAGCAATCAATAGAAGAGTCTGGCCTTCTGCATTTGAATCCTGTAAGGCAGTGTTCCCAGAGAGAGCTCCCAGGTTTGTTAAAACATCTCTCTCCCTCTGTTCCCTCTTCCTTTGAAGTAAATTTCTTTCTCCTGCCGTTACTGCTGTCATTATATATGCCCTCGTGTTCTAAAAACTCTGCATCAGGCACAGTAGTCAAGCACCATTTTCTGTAGCTTACAGCTGTATGAAACTCAGGTTTTCCTGTGTTTTCAGGTAATCCTGCCTCCTTGAATGCCTCACCTTTTTATTACGTATCGTCCAAAAAGAAGGAATATCCTGCACTCAGTGTGATGGAACAAAGTAGACTTGTTCCAGTTCCGCAGTATTAGCCCCCAGCATGTCTTCCACAACAGAAAGATTGTCCATGGCTCAGAATGAAATGTAGGAGAATCAAATCAATTAATCAAGGTACACTTACACTGTAAAATTAGGACTATCTCCTGAAATGTTTAAATTTGCTGGAATATCCAGCTTCTCTTTGGAAAATATAAATATCTTCATTAGTGGTGGTCTCATTAATATAAAACACTGAAAGAAAGAAAAAGCAAAAAGTAGAATTCTGCTGAACTGGAAAGGAAGATCATATTACTTTTGCCTGAATATGATCTCAAGGTAACCAGCTAAAGTCCACAATAAACAGTGTAACTGACTAAATGAAGCAGACCTGCAATCTTAAAAATAGAGAAGTGTTGTTTTGGTTTGTTTTTTTTTTTTCTATTTTGGTCTGTTCTTTCTGTAGTAGTTCACAACATAACACAATGTCTGTCTAAAATCATATAACAGAAGAGTGAAAAACAAGATAAAGGAAATATATTCCTGTCTTCTGCAGGAAGATGATAGTCTTGTACTGAAGCCAACAAGAATATTTTTAAACAATTCTATTCTAGATTGCTGCAGTTTTCCACTTCAAAGGTAAGCAACTAATCTAAAGGCACTTCACAATATAGGAGGAATCTAAAGTCTTTTAGAGGTAGTTTACTGGAAATTGGGCAATTCAAGGAGTTCTTTGAAAATAGAACATTAAACGAGAAGTGTCAATATCCATCTGTAGATCTGCTACTAAGGAGTCAAAAAGCCATTTTGTTCCAAAAAACCTTATAATGCACCTTTTTATCAGATCCAAATTCCACCAAAGTCAAAGGTTTTTACATTGTTCCAAGTAGGCTCTATATCAAGGCCAAAGTATAGGAAAAGGGTGCAGTCAGGACAGACATAAATACAAAGTGCTCATTTTGGGAAACTGTTGGTTTGGGTGTACAGACTGTATTAGTGCCCACTGAGACTGGAAATATGGATGCAACCTTTTCCGAAATACAGCTCTAGTTTGGCTGAATAAAATGGCCTTTTCCTGCTAACTTCCCAGACAAATAGAGGTCTTTCTTTACTTGCAAACTGTCAGTCATGCTGCAAAGAGCACAGACATCCTGAGTCACTCTTCCTTGAGCTCTAATCTCTGCTCATAGTGACAAATAAGTCTCAAAAATCAATCTGGTTCTGACTGCACATATCTTTGGGGATTTTTTTTTTAATATTAAGTAAATTTATTGCATGTTTTAGGTACAAAATTAGGGAATATCAAATTGTGAGTATCATGAAATGAAATGTGAAACAGACTGGAGTGAACCTGTAATGGTGTTACCACCTTGAAATAAAAATGTAAGTTGTCTCCCAGACCTTTAGAGACTTTTTTAGGTTACACTTCTAGGCTTATGGCAGCCTAGTTCTTGCCTTTTATAGGCTACTACAAATAATAAAGCAACACAGTGCATATCTCTTCTACAAGTCAGAAGATACCTACATCATAAATGTCTTGAACTATAGTGAAAGGATCTACAAGTAATGACTTGATGTACAATGTCTTCTCCAAAGGATTACTATCTTCCCACATTCATTCTATCATTGTCCAAGTGGTACTAAACAGAAATATTAGTTATCTTGTATATCACCTATATACCTACCGAGTTAGGGACTTCCTTTCCTTTGCCACTAGGTTTTGTGGCGATAACTATTCCACTAGTCTCCTCAGATTGAAGCCTTCCTCCAAAAGAGTCAAAGGAAGTCTGCCAGAACAGAATTATCTTTCACAGTATCAGGTTTAAATATTTGAGAGAAATTAATATTCCACATTCTAACCACATTCCACATCCTAGCTTAATATGAGAATAAATTTTTTTTCGTCAACTACCTGTCTCATGGGATCTCCCATACTCTGAAAAAATACATCCACTTTGATTTTGGTTGTAGTTTCAACAAAGTCTTACAGATCACCATCAACTGAAATACTTTCCTCTGGAAAAATTTCACTGGAAATTTTAAGTCACATTGGACAATGCTGTAGCAGAAAACCAGTAGTCCTGATTAACCTACAGGTTTGCTACTGTTTTAACCACTTCAGTTGAGGATAGAACTTTGCTTGAGAATGGAAATAATTACATGACCAAAAGCGACACAATCTCTGCTTTGTGAACATCTATATCAGAAGAGAAGCATTCCTGTAAAAGAATTACTCCTTTTCAGAGTTCAGTGCGCACTTGACTGATGACACACTTTTACCACTATGGTCACAATTGTACAAGTGGCATATCTGAAGACGACCTCAGAAATGCAATGTATTGTTTCTCTATTCTCCTCCTAGCCTTGCTGCTTAATTTGCTTATCTATCTTACATATGCTCTTTTACATAATCACTAAGAAAGAACAAGCTGGTTCTAAAATCAGGTTTAATTGATGGAAAAGCATCAGTTTCAATCCAAAAGTACCATTTATAAGTTCAATACCAAAAGCTGCTTTTAATTTCCCTCGGGATTTGAGTAGCCTTCAATTGCATTATCACATCTTCAAATGAGTAAAGGAAATTAAGAAAAAAAAATAGTGAAATCTAGTACTTACATTGAATGCAAGGGTGGATTTTATTTTTACGAGAGGTAATTACAACCTTCATGAAATGAAAGAGATGTGTGAGAAGAGTGCTACAGCAAAGCTCAATACTGCAACCCCTGCCAAAAAATCCCTCCACCTGTTAATCATTCCTCAAGGTGTTTCTAGTTTGGGCACAAGGAAGTGAGGTGCTACACTGTGCGAGTTTGATATAACATTGTTTCAGACACTGCAAGAGGATGTGTCAGCACAAATACGAAAGCCATTAGTAATAAAAGCCTCAAATAATAATATATGCACTCTCTCTGTCATCATTATGCGCCATCATTTATGGATGTCACCATGCATTCTTGCTGAGTCCTCTGGCGTGTGTCCATTAGGGCCATTTACTGTCAAGTAAGAATTCTCCTTCATGGTACCAGTGATCCTTTCATTGCTCATCAGAGAAACCTACAGAAAGACTCAAAGATAATGGATATCTTGAAAGCTGACTATAAAAAAATTCCTTAAAAAAAGGGAAATAAAAGTTATGTCCTTTCGGATATTTTTCTAAATTAATTTCAGAATTTGGAATGCAAGTGTGGACTTTCACAATCCCAGAAAACAGCAGTAACCAGAGCAAAGCTGAAACCCATACCCACCATATAAGTTCAGGGTGTATGAGAGGGAGTGTACTTGAAAAGTGGATTTCAGGAGGGTTATCATAACTTTTGGCTTGAATTGTGGTGCATAAACTCCGAAAAAATCAATACAGAGTGACAGTAGTTAAGCTCTGCATTCAATGCTGTAACTTCTTCTCTGAATGTTCCCAGTTCTTAATGTTAGCAGATACTTTTCTCTGTTCAATGGCTTGAGAGAAAGCAAAAATGTCAAGCGAATCTCCAGCCTTTACCTGCAATGTACAGTACAGCTGTGCAAGGTTTTAGGAACATCCAGAGAAGTGTAATACAAAGCAAATGTTGTAGGACAAAACTGCTATTGTCTACCACTGCAAAGGCTTTGCAAAGTGAATAACCCACAGAGTGGACTTGCTGTATTTGAACTGACACCAGGATATGATGCAAAAGCATTTATTATAGCATTAATCTCCATTGGAAGCAAATATTTGTCTGCATCAGAAGAGTGGTGAAAACACATGCACTCACACAGACACACAATTATCATCTTTGCAATTCAGACTTGAAGTGACTTTCAGTGTAATTCAGGCTGATTGACAAAGTCAGAGAGAGCTACTGACAGATGGATCACACAAACTGATTAATTTTTGTACAGGTAAAAGAAGTTTTCTTAAAATAGATGAAAAAGGCCATCCTGTCATGCCAGGCAACATTTGGAGCTCTATATTTCAAGTGCTGTGTCAATGTGAGAATTCTTCATTATACTATTCATCAGCTCTCAAAAACAGTAGGAAGAATTATCTAAAGTAACAAAATCTGTATTTTCCGATTCCTCCATCCAGGCTTGACACTTATGAAAAAGTGTCAAGTTATTTCAGTTTTAAGTGAAAAGCTAAGAAACAGCATTGGATATAAAATAACAACGATTTTTTTTTTTTCACTATTCTTTCCAAGCTGCATAGCTGCTTCCCTTCAATTTGAACTTTATGTTTGTACTCTGTTGTGGTTGCATCTTATACTAAAGAAGTGTGAATCACAGCTTATATTAAACAAGTCTGAATCTATGCTGTGGATAGAGATTCGATCTTTTCTTCACAAATTCTGTTAATAAGATTTCTGGATTCATTCTGGCTGACATTACCTGTCCTAAAGTTAGCAGTCTAGTCTAACCTCATTACCTGTCTTTCCTCCGTGGTCAATGCAGCAGGAGAGATGCGCAGATACCTTCACGGGCACATTCCTACTGCTTTCCACTGTCACCTGTCTGAGGTGGCTCACTGTCAGCAGAAGTGAAGCCCACCTGCTTTGCAGTTGTCAGAGGTGTCAGTGAAAGATGTTTGGTCTGACAGCCATGAAGCTCTGCAGAGCCCAGCCACACAGCCTTCCACTCCAGCCTTACACCACTGTAACCAGGAACACAGAAAAAGAATCCGGAGTCAATTTTTCACTTACTTTACACCCTCACAAGTCCACATGTCTTAACTAAAGAGCAATTCTGACCTATTTGGAAATGTTTGGGAAATTCAGAAGATGGAAGAAAAAGAGAGTTTGAAGTGCAAGGTTAAAACTAAGAAAATCTGAAAATACAATTAATATATCAAGCTGGTTTTCAGATTTGCAGCAGAATACAATTTCACCTGCTTCAAAATGCATTTAACTAAGCCTTAGTTAGTAACAAATGAAAATAATTCTTAATGTTTTTCTAAAGCTTTCTGAAGGAATTTTTTTTTTGCATTTTGTCCAAATACCAGCATCATGGTTTATTAAAAGAGCTCCATCTTCTGGCAGCTGATAAAGCACAATTCATCACAGATGAAGCAAGGTTTAAAATCATTTGCAGAATATAATGAAAAATTGATCCTGAATAACCAATGTCTGCAGCTGCATTCCACGGAGACTTGGTGACATTTTGATTTTATACTAATTTGTTACTTGTTAAGCTGGATTTCTAGCCTTTTGTCAGGAAACTCACTCATTATCAAATTAAAATAAAAGGGTGACATATTAGAGCCATCCTGAAAAAGGGAAGCAAATGTATAAGCAAAAAAGTACTGAAAATTTATTTCAGCTTTTCAGAAAGAGCTGAATAAATATGATAAGCATATTGTTTCACATCTTGTCTGCCTGTGTTACCAGTAGCTCAATATTTAGAAAAGTTAGTCAATATCAAAGGAGGAAGATGGCATCATTCACTTCATCATTTTTAACACTCATCTCATCATTGATTTTATTACTAGAGGGGCTTAGCCTCACCTGTTTTGCTTTTTTCTTAAGAGGGTGTGTTGGAGGAAATGTAAGCTGAATCCCAAGATGCTTCTCTCATGTTCTACCATCAATGGCACATCTGCTTGATGTTACAGCACCACAGATCTGAAGAAAAATCAATCCAGGAGATTAATTATCCCTCTTTAGAGTGTTTATGAATAGAATAGTTGCATTAGCAGGTCAGAGGTTTTCTGTAGTAAAAAGCCTTTACATAAAGAATAGCTGAAATGGTGACTAAAGAACCAACTTCCATATATTGAACCATCTCTGTGTGAAAAGAAATAACATGAAAATGGAGAGAGATCTGACTGTGGAATCAGTTGTTTAGATACCTCTGCAATACTGATTGTGTGTAATAACTTCCAAAACAAATTTTAATTATTTTAAAGTTTGAAATGGGATATCTGTGGTATTTCCTCTTGCAGGAAATGCAAAAACAAGCAATGATATAGGAATACTCTTTTATTTTATAGCCATTTCATCATTATTAATTAGGTGCACATTAATTAAATAGCATGAAAAGTGATTTTCAGTGAAGTAATTATTGAATATTCACTCCGAAACAATATTAGAAAAACAGACAGGGGAAAAATATGACGTACATAATTCATCAGATTTTCCTCCCTGTATTTTTCTTACCTTTATATTAATTCATCTTTGAAGCTGTATTTATTAAAGATTTACTTTAGAAAATCAGCTCCTTCCCACCTCTAAAATCACACTTAGACCTATTAATTTATTGCAGATAAACTGGCGATAAGGAAAAACAAATTCAGATGTAGGTTTTTAAAAATCCAAGCAGTAAAGTCTTTCATTCAGTTCTCACCCACAAGTAGGCTTCATGATAATGAATCTGAGTGAAATTGACTTGGTTATTCCTGTGTGCATCAAAGATGGAGAGAAATATATACACCTCCTGTTATGTACTTAAAATCTTTCAGTTGAAACAAGTGTGTTTAAAGAGAAGGGATATTATGTAAAGGCATTTCTGTCGGATATTAGTCATTTTCTGTTTCAAAAGAAATTTTTTTTGGTTTCAGGAGGCTACGAAGGTCTGAAAACTGAATATCAGTAAAGTATGTAATCATCTGGAAAATACTGGTCTAATGAAGAAAAGACATATTGTTCTAATAAAAACGAAGGCCCAGGGTACGTGCAGCATGTAAGAAAGATGATGGTCAGGAAAACTAGATTCCAGTCTTTTCTCTGTTGGGTAATCACAGGCATGTATTTCATTTTCCCTGTTCCAGCTTCTTCCCCTTGAAAAATGTGATAACATCATCTGCCCCTCTAAAGAGAATTCTGCTTAACAAAACACATCAGAGAGTTCAGCCAGACTTAGTAACTAGAATATCTGGCAGATCTGTGACGTCTGGCCATCATTCCTTACTTGAAGCTGCCCTGCTGTAGGGCTTCTGTCTGCTGCTCTCCAGCCTGTTTGCCCTGTCCTGGACTGGGGCACTGTCTCCTGCAATATGGCTTCAATGGTGTCTGCTACTGTGGAACCTCCTGGGTCCAGAGGGATAGGCTTTATATCAACTGCAATTCAAATGATGGACCAAAACAAATAAATCACAGTGACATTTCCATCATTTATCTGTAAATACAGTCAGAAGAGTGGTGGAGTTGAGGTGGTCACATGGCTAAAAATCAGGTAAGAGGACATTTTATGGCATACCTAAAAAATGCCAAATTCAAGAGAAACTTAGTTTCAGGGAAAATTATGTTACTACAATATAAAAGAGATATAATAATACTACTACTGAATTCTTTTAACAAATCACATTTCATTAGATGTGTCTTCAGCTATTTATAAAAATATTTTCAGAGGCAGAGGCAACAGCAAGCTCTCAACTTACTAAATGCATCATCTTATTCATGCAAATTATCTTCATAAAATATTATGCTGTGTCTTAACATCTCATATCAGTTCTAAATCATTGCTTCTAAATTTGGAAATGACTGTAGTAATGTCAATTCTCCTTATTTTCCCATAACACAGTTGTTCAATCCACTACTGATACTGATTCCTCTTTATGGAGCTGTTAAGGCAGCAGGGGAGAGCCAGTGCTGGGCCTAGCCAGAGGATACCTCTTCCAAGGCTATCTTCTGAAGGAGAAGCTCTGTCCCAATGCTGTGCTCCATCCAGAACCTGGGAAACATCAGCCCATCCCAGATTTATGTATCCCTCAGGTAAAATCAACAAGCGATTATAAATTAAAACAATATACATGGAGTGACACACAATCCCTCTTTAACTTTACAGTTAAAGTTTAACTTTACTTACACAAGCCTGCTGCAGCCAATGTAGAATGAGTTCCCTTACAGAATAAACAGGCTAAATCATCAAACAGGATTGGCTTTTGAAGTTTCACACGTAACAGGCTTTCCCAGATTCTGTTGTGGCACTTAGGTGTCACTCTGGCTACTTAGGGTCTTAAAAGCAGATATGTGAGTGTCCTCTCTGGACAGAAAAAATTATTGCATGAAGGATTAAAAAATGGAAGTTTGAGTATCATATTTTATAGAACTCCCATACTAAGGCTTTTTTCAGTAACAGACAACTTCTAATTTCTACATCTTTGATTAAGTCAGTAGGAAATCCCAGAGAGAAACTGATGTGGTCATGTGTTACATTACTGTGAAGTTTCGTATCACCATGTCCCACCTTCTTTTTTGAGGTGCTGTGAAGTGAATGTTTACAGCTCTCAACATTCAGGAGCAAAGGTGAAAGAGGACAAAAATATCACCCCAGCCAAAAAGACTAGTAAACAGCTGAATAGTCATTAAAGAGCAATGCCTCTATGCATGTCTGGAATCACACATACTCTCCTGCAACAATCTTCAGAAACAATATAGCAGATCCACCTACTGAAATTCAGCATCTCTTTTCCCATATTATTTATTTAATTTTTATTACTGAAGCAGCATAATAAAGACAAGTTAAACATAGAAGCCTCAGGGACTTATTTCACAGTATATCAAGCAATTATATATTGAAGGAGATGAAATAATAGTATCCTTAATGTAACTTCCCACCTAGGGCCTGCAAAAGAAACTGCTAGAAGTCAGAAAATAACAAAAAAAAGAAAATTAGGAAGAAAAATAATTATAAAGAACTATCCAAGACTACCTTGCTCTAATGTTCTTTTCTTTGCATTCGTAACAGATTTGAACTCTTTGAAAAAAGACTAATCAAGATCAGTCAGAAAGGGGGAGAGTGAGAGAGAGAGGGTTGTCATTTTTATTAAATAGAAAAGACTTATGAAGGATTAACTCTACTCTTCGTCATGCATATTAAAATACACTTCTATAATATAATTTAGTTTATTTTAGCTTTCCATTCTCTACATATCTCTGAGAGAGACGGGCTGTATACCAAAGATAAACAGATTAGAAATACGAAGATACTGCAAATAAAGTCTTGCATATAGGAAGAAAATACGCATAAGGTTGACCTCAAGAGAAAATATTAATTTTTCAGTAAATGTGTAATTGTAACTAGCCACAGATTTGGCAAGCAGACAAAGAAAACATCCACACAGAGGAATTTCACGCCAGAAAATAAAGAGGCTAAACTGAAAAAGATAAATTGCACCCCATCAGCAAGCTGGCCAGGTATAGCATGAGCTTGTGCTCTCTGGCCAGCAGGAGCTCAGGGCCAGCCCACAGATTTGTTCTTTTTCTAGCAATGGCACAATCCTCAAAGAAATCAGAATGCAATAAAGAAATAAAGAAATAAACAAATAAATGTTACAGTTACTGTCAGAAAACTGAGCCCCGGCCTTTTGTTAAAAGGACATTTTAGTGCTCAGAAGAAGACAGACGTGCTGCTGTCTTACATAGCCTTGACAGATCTTTCGAGAGCTTTGAACACCAATTTCAAGGAGAAAAGATATTACTTATTTATAACAGCACAACTTTCGATCGATGTCTGCACACAGGAGGCACAGGAAAGGGTGGTGCCTGCTGGACTCTGCTCAGCTGTAAGGTTCCAAGGCCTTTGGAATGGAAGGGGCTGCTTTCAAAACTCAGACATCACCCAGCAGGACCATGAGTTGTTACCCTTGTCTCAGAGCTGAGGAATCATGGCCCAAGGAGCAAGTACACCAGGAGCTCTTGATTTTGACACCAGAATTTTGCAGGAAAAGTTAAATATAGCTATAGGGATCCCAAACTTCTCCTAAGTATGGATGTCTTCAACTTACCTTTCTTCCTTACTACTGGCAACAAGGTTACCTCTGAAACCACACAGGGATTTTCTCCTTTTTGGTAATCTAATCTGTTTTTAGTCATAGATAGCTACTCATCTCTTTCTTTAAGGAACTAAGACCAGTTTTGGGCCATGCATACCACTACTTAACACTCAAAAGTGCAGAAGGTTAACAGATTAAAAAATGAAAAATATCAAAAGAGGAAAGTAATCACAATCACTCACAATAAACTACTGAGCCTCAGCTATATGGAGCATTATGTGGCTTTCCAAGGAAATAAAATGTGATGTGAAGCCTTGTACTACTTTCTAAGCTCCTGTGTAATACTAGATTCAGGAATATTGTGAGACACTGAATTTTGTTTTCCCTAACAGCTGAGGAAGTTAGGGTTGACCTTGCTGCCATGCACTGTAACCACCAAAAGGAAGCCTCCAGATACTTTTCTTACAGATCATCCTACTGAAAAACCAGTAAAGAATATTCTCCTTATAAAGTGTGATGAGAAATATACATTACTAGAATATGAGTTAATTTAGACAAAGATGCTATGGCAACTTGCAATGTAGGGTTGACTTTTGCTACAGTTGTATTAGACACGCCATGCAGCATAGAGGACTGACTTCCATCTGCTTACTCTGTGCAGAATTCCACTTTGTATTTTCATTAGTAAGGAACTACAGTGTTTGAGTCAGATGAGAAGACTAACACTGATCTCCACAGTACTATTTTATCTTATATATTGTTGCTGTGTTTTCAAAATCTCTGGCAAGGATTTCATTCATAGCTTATATCTTCACCAGAAATTCCCTTAGAATGCAGGTCGGAAAAGGGAAAATTACATATATGGTGTATTAGTACTATTTTTCTCTGGACATGCATTATTTCTGCTTCATGACTGTGAAAACAGAGAAAGCCATATCAAACTGCAGGAGTCTGCTGGCTGCTATCAGACTGCACATGCTTCTGTGCACCATAATGTATGCTGAACACAGCTGAGCAGGACAGCAGGCCTAGAGGAGACATCAGAAGCCCAATTATCACTAGTCTGTGTCAGTAGAGAATACCCAGATGATTTCTCTGCAGGTGAAATTAAAATGAACTTATCTAAATTTTTAACACATTTTGCATCTCCCTCAGACAGAAGGAAAAGCAAATTTACAGTCAGTATAACATGCTACATGGCAAATATTTGAGCTAAGACAGGTTAGTGACTGAATTTATTGGGAAAGGATTTCATTAAAGAAAAAATCCCATAACTGTTGTTGTGACTCCTGCAGTGAAACTATCAAAGCTTACACATTTCATTGCAGAATTGGGGACAAAATTCTGTTATACTTTCATGTTGCATCATCCTTAACCATGCAAGATTTCCTTTTTTCTTCACCTCCAAACTTTCAACTATAATAATCCAATAAAAGTGGCACAGGCTTGTGCAGTGTCTGATGAGACAAAAACAACAAAAAAGCACTGTGATTATTACTAATTAAAGAAAAGCCCACTATTTTCTTCTCTATGTTAGCCTACACTAACTTTATTTAAAATTCATATTAAATTTTTGAGTTAAGAGCAGGCTTAGATAGGCCAGCTTCTTAAACTTTACCTTGGTTCACTTCTTTCTTTTTTCTTCCTTAGGTTAGGACTGCACTTTTGAGAAGGCTATTTTATACTAATATCCTCCTAATAAATGAACCCAAAACAAGCAACTTTCTCAGATAAAACCCATTCAGTATAAAGATGATAAAGCAAAAGGAGCAGAGGTAGCAAAAGCACTTGCCATTTACTTAATTGAAAGTAATATCTAGTAAGTTTGATGACCTTATCTTCCTCCAAGACCCCTTTTTTATCTGTGGATTAGTTTTTTGTATTGAGTAAAATTATGCTCTTGGAAATAATCATGCAAACTGTATCTACATGGGATTTTTCACAAGTATTAGTATCTTTATTTCAAATCCTTCTAATATGCAAAGCCTCCTCTCCACAGTCTACAAGCATCAAGCAAGTCTTGAGATACAAAGAGGGAGATCAAATTGTCTCTCTATAAAAATAAGATGAGTCAGTTTGCCCCAATGAAGTGCAAAAACCTACTCACCATACAAACTACAAATACAGGATTCACATTTTGGGAGAAGGGAGCTCCAGTGCCTTTTGTGCAACAATTCTGTCCAGATCTAGCCCTGAGAAACAAAGTCTGCTTGAGAGATAGATGTATTAAACCAGGTCACCTTGATCCTTGCCTAGGCTGGCACCCCAAACAGCATCAAACATCCTCACAAGCCTTAGGCCAGATTTTTCCTGTTGCTATAGGCAGTGTCCTTCCTTGTAGCCCCTTCCATTCTGGGACCCCCAGGCAGGCTTTTACAGTCACCAATCTGTCCAGTGTCTGAGTCTTGTCGAATTCTGTGATTGTAATACGTGAAAAAGTAGAAGGACTAAATTCTGCCCCTCAAGTATTTTCAATAAATAGACTTCTCAGCTTCAGGTGCACTGATAGATAGCACACAGCTTTCCTTTCCAAGAGTCTCTGGTGCTCCTTCTCCTTGCTAAGGTTTATCAGTATCCCAGCCTACTATGTGTAACACTTTCATCCAGTCACTGCCAAACTCCTCTTCATGTAAGATGCTTCCAGTCATCAGTGCACCAAACCTTTCACTGATCTTCTTTCATTCATTCAAAATTCCCTTTCAGGGCACAAATTATTTTTATTGGTTTTAGGAGTAGTTTTTAAGCATCCTCTGCCCCGAACCCTTCCACTAGTTTTATTGTTTGATATTGCAAATTCACCAGATTATACAGTGATTCTTTAAAATGTCACAAGCTAATTAGGGTCAACACAGAATGATAGAATTCAAGAGGACCGAATATTGGAGAAATATTGCTTGCATTCAATGCAGGCTATTTATTCCCAAAATTAAAGTCCAAAACCATGAGATAAAAAGGGAACTGGATGAGGAAAGGACCATGTATTTCAACCAGAATAAGCAAGGTTTTGCTGGTTTGCAGGTAGCTGAAATCTGCTGGTACTTATAGTCTGTCTACCTAAATGTTTCAAACACAGACATCACTACTCATTTCAGAGTAGTTTGATTTCAGTTTACACAATGTCTAGTCCCTCTGGTAAGTGCTACTTGATATTAATTCAGAGCAAAATTGCATGTCACTCTACTGTCAGTTCTTTGCTGCTGCATGCCAGTCTGAATTTGGTTGTATTTCTGTGGCAGGTAAGTCCTGTTTACCTCTATCTCCATGGATTTGTGATACCTAATTACTGCTTTAAAAGCTTTCCTAGATCACTGATTTAAAAAAAAAAATCCCTTCAGCCCTCCTAGGAATTACAATACAGTGCTCCTAATAACATCTTCAATTTGAAAGCCCTACACTTCCTCTGAGTAGAGCTGAACAAGAAAGACATTATCATTATGCTTGCTTTTTTTGTTTGTTTTTTTGGTTTTTTGTTTAAGCATGTAGATCAGCCAATTCAGCCATCACTGTAAAATATATCAGGCATCAACTCAGTTCCTCCTAATACCAGTCTGTTACCAAAATAGGTCTCTGACAGAAAAAAATGTATTCTGTATGAAGTCTATATATGGACCACAGAAGCACTTAAAGTCACTGTAATCTGGCTCTTGACAAACTGGAGATAGACATTTCTATTATTTATTTCCTATTTTGTGTGCTGAAACATCTCTGCAGCTGGGCTCCAAAAAGAAAACCCTGAAGTACTTCAAGTGGAGTACAAATAAATCCAAACTAGATTTTGGCTCTAAAGTTTTACTAGTATTCTAATGCTAGATCTCATAGGCCACTGGAAGTGTTAAGAATTAATTTCCAAGATTTCTACTGGGCTGCTGGGGAAAGAGTGGAAGGAACAAGAAAAAAAACCAACATATTTTTAAGGGCTCTACCAGAACGAGGAGCCTTATCAGGAATAGAAAATACTTGTGTGTATCCCAAGAATTCTGTTCATGAAAAGAAACTAAACACCACCACATTGGAGGAACCTTGAACTGTTCTGTAAGAGATATTTCCAGTCCTGTTTTTTTTTAATTAATCCATCAAGTCCTCAGCTGCTACTTAGATAAACATATGCAGTTTCACTTTATGCCTTTCCAAATCCACCAACAGGATGCTTATTTTTTTATCTCCAGAATCATGAACAGTCACTTTTCTTTATTAAAAATCACTTTTTTTTTCCCATAACTTGCAGTCATGTGGTTTACTCTAGATTATTATAATCTGTATTTTAATGTCTTACATCAGTAGAAACAGAAAGAAGGCATTTATTACCACATCTATCATTTGTTTCTATTTAGGAATATAGTCCATGTCTCATCAAAAGACTGGCTATTTAGCTTCAAAAAATTTAGAGCCAGAAATCATTATATAATAAGATTTTTTCCCAAAAACTATTTTGGAAAAATCAAATGAGATTTTTTTTTGTCTTAATCAAAAGTTGATTTCAATGAACATAAAATAAAAGAGAATATTTCTTTTCAAAATCAATTTCCATATCTATTTCTTCTAAATATACAGTAGTATCTATACAAAAATTACAACCTCACAAATTCAGTTATAAAAAGTCAATTCATTTTCTGGGCTGTCACTCTGCTTTCTGTTGGACTTCTTTATCAGACACATTGAAGGAAATCTTGTTTCTTGAATAAACCCCATGATGTCCGTGACTTGACAGCCATTTCTGGGGCTTTCCCACACTGCCCATTTGTTGTAACTAAAGAAATCTTGCTAAAGATTTTTTTCTTAATGTCTAACTTAAGAGTTTCCTTTCCTACCTTTAGACCATCATTCCTTGCCATGTCATCTTATCAGACAATGTAATTCCTTCAATTCATTTTTATCGTTACTTTTGTGGCATTTATAAACTTGTGATCACGTTGCTCTTGAGTCTTCTCCTTCCTAAACTATAAAATTGTGTTATTTCCCCAATATTTATGCTTGGGCTGGACTATTCTTGTTGGATCTCATCGTATTTTCTAACTCCCCCTGCTCATGCCTGCAGTTTGTCAAGAGGCATGCCCAGTGATGCACCAAGTTCCTTCACATTGTTCTGGTGCATCATAAAGATCGATGAGCTTTTAATTTTGGTAAAAAACTCCTATTGAATATTGAAACCAATAGATTCAATATTGAATCTACAGAAGCTTATAATGCTTGGCTGCATTCCCACTTGCTGTCCCCAGGGTGGGAAGAACAAGACCTGGAGCCAAGGTCCATTTGGCAGGAGGGCAGGCTCTGCCTGGGGTGTCCTGCCTTGTTTGCCAGCCAGGAACAGGGCAAACCAGGGCTGCAGCAAGCCACAGCTCCAGGCGCCCTGACAAGGTGTGTGATTATTACTTTATTGCCCTAAAATCACCTTGTTTCTACCTTTTGCAGCGTGTTCCATAGAACTTGTTGGGTTTTTTGGTATTGTAGGTTATTTTGCAATTGGCTTTTGTGTCTCAGTATTTTTCTCACCAGTTGGTACTGATTTTCAGGCAAACCTCTTTTCCTGCAAACAAGACAGGGTACTGGAGGAGACACCAAGACTCAGAAATGAAATGCTGAATTGTGCTGAGCTAGAAACTAGAGTCTCTCAAATCAAAATAAGTGTTTTAAAAATATTAATATGAATCTTGTAAAGAGGAGCGATAGATCAAAATGTATCATTATACAGGTATACCAAAACCATCACTCTTCATTGAGAATTTTTTTTTTCTGCTGAGGAATAACAAACTAGTAGAAAAAAAGATACAGCAAGTGTTTGGAAAACTATAAAATAAACCCTTAACAGTTATGATTGGTATCTCTGATGTCATTGTTAGGATTACAGCCTGGTATAGTCACCCAAACAAATAAGAAGAAAAAAAATCCATACGAAGAAGTAAGCCAAAAATAGGAAATGAACAGTGACAGTAAGCAAGAACTGGTCATGTTTCTGAGTATTGTGCTGTCTCTGTACCACAACAGATGCTATCTGCAAACATAATTGTGATTCAAGTTACACTTTATTCTGCAAAAGTTCAATCTCTTTTACTTCAGTAATCCTATTTCCCTTCCTAACCCTGTTAAGTTCTTTGATTTGCTACAGACATCAAGTCCATGCCCCAGTATTTTGGTCTGGCTGGTATACATCATATAATATGCTATTTTACAGCTGATGGACAGAAGTCCTTTACTGAATTCATTTTACAAGATAAGTCAAGATATTGAGCACAAGGGAATGATATCATTTGACAAAATTGCATTAATAAATCCATCTAGCTCATTAGACACCAAATATGGTCTCTTCCAAAAAAAGGTTTAGATTAGTGGTCATATGCTGGGCCTCAATCCCATGATGAAAAGCCCAGTGCCTATATACCAGTGGCTATATCTCTATATCTATATCTATCCATATAATGTCAGTGGCATATTCACAGAACTTTTCCCACCTCCTCATCACCTTTGTTTATTGTTTTCTTTTTCTTTTTGCATATTCAGTTGGTAAGGGGTTAACACAGCTAACACTGAAATCATGTGGATTTGTGCAAACAGAACAAAAGATTAAGCTGATCATCTTTCCATATATTTCTCTGTGTGTGCCCTATCAAGGATGGATTTTCTGGCAGAAGGAGAAATGTAGAGGTCATGTAGAGCAACCTCATAGTGCCATGCAGAAGAGGGTGACATTCAGCAGTGTGCAGGCATGTATATGTTTGTTCACTGCTGTATTTTTTTCTTAAATTTAACTTATTAGAATTGAATTACAGTGACCTTTCTCCAAGTCCTTTCTGACTCTCCTCAGTATGTAATATATGTGTGTGTATATATATATATACAGACAGATAAATATTTCAATTCTAATAACTAGGAAAACAAAATCATAGCCACTTACACAATTCCATTCCATGCCTGTCATTTCAGAAATACAAAGAGTATGTGTCTTTTTAAATTTTTTCCTTTTTTTTATTTCTTTTTTTTTTTTTAATATGAAACAAGACAGAGGAAACATATTTCCACACTGCCATCCGCTGATAAACTCACTAGGACTGTTATTAGCCAGATTCCATTTGCAGCCTGTGTGGCGTGCTGCTGGGAGAGCTGACAGCCAGAGGAGGAATGATGGTTTGGGGTCAAATTCTGCTCTGCTACCCAGGAGGAATCCTCCAAGTAACTCTAGTGACTTTGAAAGCATAGAGAACAGCGTTGCCACAAAATCCCAATATGCATCAGGCCACAATGTAATCATTGAGCAGAGCATCTCCCTTCAGTAGATACGAAATTAATGTTTTCTGAGTATATTTTAGAAAACACTCTCATTTTCAACCATGTTAGGCCAGCTACAGCAACTGCTGAAGCCCACTAGAGTCCTAAAAGAAGCCAGCCTGAACTCTCCCTGGTATCAGTTGTGTCCTTGTGTTGAAGGTTTTCAAATGTTTCTTTCCTTATTTCACAGACGTCGGTTCTGATTTTACATTACCAGACTTATTATGAAAGCTGAAGTAGGAACAAAATTATTGTATAGTTGTTGAATAAAAGAAAGTGAGTCAAAAGAAGCAACACTGCTCTTAGGTCTGATTTGTCTTGAAGCTCTTCCTTCTGTTCACTCATTTTTGGCACCATTTCACACATAAAGAAATAAATGTGAAAGTTTTCTCTCTAGTAAAAATCTCATTTATAGGGTAACCATGTTTATTTCTCTACATTTTCTCTTCTATAATTCTTAATTATTCAGCCTAACACTCTCTGTTGAAATATGTTTCAAACAGCAGCAAAACCAGCCCACTACATTATCTTGCATTTCTGGTAGAGTTTTTTCTTTTTTATTTATAGCCTGTTTTCTTTCCATGCCAACATTTATCTACAGTGCTGCTTGCAATCATTATTATGTGCAAACATCATCATCCCTGTGGGGCACTGTTGTAATAAGGATCAAGAAATTCCACTTAAAAAGCTGGAAGGGGAGGAAATGAGAGGTATTATCACCACATTTTACTCTTAAAGTTACTCCTCTGCCAGTCAGAGGAAGTCAACGTATGTTACTTTTTGTTTCCAAAAATGCATAAAAATTAACTTTAAGTAAAGCCTTTTTTTTTTTACAAAGGAATACCCAACAGATTTAATTATGAGAGAAGCCTGTGACACTTATGGAATAAATATGACACTTTATCCAAACCTTTAATGTATCTTTCCTACACCAGAGATTGCTGAGCTGGCCCCACTGCCACAGAAGAGTCAGAAATTTGAGTCTTAATGTCATAATCACAGCAATTAGCACATGGTGTCTGGATTTTGACAGTTCAAGCAGGGACAGAAGAGTCTGTCAAGTATGATCTACTGAGAGGGGAAAAAAAAAAAAGCAAAACCAAAAAATCCACACACAAAACCCTGCTCAAAACAAAAGAAAACTCGAACAGAATTAGAGCAATCTTGTAGAACTTATTGTACATACGCAGAGGGATTGGTTCCTCAAAGTGGCTCCGCTTCATGACCTGTAGTGTAATCAGTAAACCCTGGCTGCCAAACCTAGCCTTAGTAAATTTTTTCAGAAAGAGTTGTTTAAATACTGAGTGAATTTTCATCATTAAACCAAAATACATGCTTGGATGACAAGTTGAACATTGCTTGCAGTGTTTCTTGTGGGAGAACAAGAATTAGAGCCAGGGGCCACTGAGAACTTCTCCTTTGGACTTGAGCTGGCAACAGGGAATAAGTGTCATCTTGCTCTCTCTTTGTTTTACTCTTTATTTCACCTGACAAGGTCCATTTTTTTTAAGGGAAAAGAAAATTGCATTACTGAATTTAAAATTTGTAATAGGATAAAAAAATATCCCTTATTATCTGAATGAGGTAACAATTCCTAATGTTCTACGGTATGTCATGAGTGTCATCAGCCATTCCTACTCTGTATTGTTATTCTGAATAAAAGAATCTGTACAGGAGCAAGTCTGCATTATGAACGCATTTTAAACTGTTTCAGTTTAAGGGAAATTGAAAGAGCTGTGAGTATAAAAGACCATATTGTCTGTTCTGTTCCATCCATTTTTTCAGCATCAGACAGAAACATGTCTATACATCCTTCTTACTTAATCTTTCTGCAAGTTACCTGTTTTCTGTGGACAGCTGTTGGAAGGATACAGTGCTGATGAAAATTCTTACTGGTTAACAACCTTTTAAGGCCTATTATCAACTAGCACAGATCATTTCAGGTCCAAGGTTGTATGCTGTGCAAAGTCTGCTACAGAGCAGGCTCAGGAATCAGATAGAGAACATGGGATCTTTTAGTCTTCCTTTTATATCCCAGTCTGCGTACAAGAGGGAGAAAGGACCAAGAGATCTGAAACAAAATAGTGTGTCATTAGCCAAGATTTCTTTTCAATTTTCTTACAAAATAATCCCACTCTTTCAGCTTCTGCTGTTCACTGGGAAAGGACTGAGTATACTTTGGCAATATTTAGGGTACATTTTAAAAGGTTTTTTCTTCCATGGTGGCAAATCTGGATAATCAAATGGACTTCATGGCTAAAACATTACCTGCTTTGAAGTTCATGGGATTGGATTTCTGCACCTGACTGGAGAAATGGGAACATGCTACTTAGCATGTTATAGTGCACATCATCAGCATTTTCATCATTCAGCATTTTCAGTTTACAGCAGCTGCAGACCCTACTTTCTGTTTAACACAGGACAAAATTTCATTTTCAGTGGTCAATACACACATATTCATGAAATAAATTAAATAAGGGGTTGTGTTGAACAAACATCTGGTGAACAAACATCTCAGGACAATATATTCAAACTAATTCTGGAAGGAGAGTTAATACAACTAAAATTTAATCCTCTCCTTTATGTGTGTTTTGTTCACCAAGAAGTAGGATTTATGTCACTTAACTGTGTGCCTAGTTTGGACTTGTCATTGTGCTCTAACCTGTGGAGAGAAATGAGCACACCCAGAGGGAATTAATCCTATTCTGTATTAGAAATCTATTTCTGGCAATAACGGCCCACACTGAAAATATCTTCACTGACTAAAGAGCTGTCTATATAGTCACCTTAGGCTGAACATGAAATTTTCACACAACTAAAGTTAGGTGAGACATGTCCTATTAAAGTGTTAATGAAGATATGTTCATACCATTTTCTGGGATACATCCAGGGAATTCATATGTAGATTTCTGTGTCATCAACAAATAATGTGTTTTTAATTAAAGTTTTCACTAGTTGTCAAGGAAGTATCAAGCCACCTACTTTCATGTTCCCCTCCACTCTGGAGATGTGTAGCCCTCCATCAACTATAGCCATTGTTCTGTGACTAAAGCAAATTTATAAAAATCACTGCTCTGGATTCTTAAAATATAACCTAGACAGTGAGGAATCATAATAAACAAGATCTGAACTCTTGAAGGATAACAGGTAACAAATTTTTTTTTGTTAAAGGTGGACCTTAATTACCTTCCTGTACCTCCTTTTGTACAGTTGTTATGGACAAAGTCCATAATGCTTCCTTCCAGAAGTATAAGCCAGGCAAAATTAAACTCTTAATTTCTCCTTTAGTTCACTTCAGCATCTGTAGAAGTACAAAGCAGAATACAAATCTATTCATTGTTTATTAAAAAAAAAAACCAAATATCCTGCCACTAAATCCTCTAAGTAACATACAGTAATTTCTAGCTGCTAAGAAAATCCAGAGATATCTTTTTCAAGTGTTTTGCAATTCTGTATGCAAGCAGTGTGTGATGGTAGTTCAAGGTACTTTTTTGTTATTGCCAAACACAAAATAAGCTTCCTTCATTTTCTCTAATCTAGTCTTATACAGAATATCCTCTTAAATGGGACTAACACTATCTGAGGTATATTTACATTTTTACCAGAAGATTAAAAATACGATTTGAAAGTCAAAAGATTTTTTGAAATTATCTCAGACAGTGTTTTCCAAAGCCATGCCAGAGAGATCATGATTCTATTTTTATGCCAGGTCCTCTGTCAAATCATTTACACCATCACTATAAGATTTCATGCTGAAAAGGAAGGCATCAGTCCTTTTTTGTGCGTGACAGCCACATCAAAAATCTGATTTTTTTAGGTAAAAAATGTGAAATGTTTGTCATGTTATTGGCATGAATGCACCAGTCAACACAGCTCTGCAAAGATAATAACACAAGATATGAACAATTTATTTTTCTGTTATGTTTTTTTGCTACCCCCAGGTAATGTATGAGAGTTAATGCTTTCTGTGTCTGATCTAAATGGCATTTAGAGTTGCCACAGCAGACATTTAATATCAAATTGTGATGATTCATGTTCACATGACTGGAAATACCCAGTTTGAGTTTTAGTGCATTAGCAAGTCATGGATATGGCAACAAAGAGGAGAGGACCACGAACTGAGGCTTTGAGATTCCTGAAATTAAGTATGGCAGAGAAAGGGTGCTCTTTAATGTTTAAAACTGAAAAAAAGCCCCAAACATGAGTAGATTGTTATTGTCCTCTTCTGTGCCTACTTGCACATGGTGTGTAAAAGACTTATTGCAGTGAGGGACTACACCAAGGGCTGAATACCTTCTCTTACTCTTTTAACCTGATGTATCTGCTAAAATACTTACTATGTTAATTCCAGAAGACTGAAAACTCTCAGAAGAATGCTCATGCATATTTCAAGCTTTCTTCTGTCAAGAGGTGCACCCTATCTTCTAAAATTATGTGCCCTGAGCTACAAAAGTGCAATTTCCATTTACTTTGTCTGAGGTGTGTCAAAGGGGTATAATACTCTCTAGTGCAGAATGGGCATGCACTGTATTTCATATATTCTTGCCTTTTCATAGAAAAATCAGACACAGTAAATGTTTTCTGTTGATTCAGGACAGTGAGAGCAAACTAGATGGCATAAAAAGAGACAACAGTGTGAATGCACACTGCTGAAGCTTGAAGAAACTGATTCAATCAATTATTTCCTTTTTCTTTTATTTCTTACTTATTATGTAAGAAGCAGACATACCACACAGATGAGCACAGTGTGAATGCTTTTATTAATAGGTTTTCCTCAAAGTATGCTTCCAAAAATTTTTTTTGCTCAAATTTTATGTGAATAGGTTAAATCACTTTAACAAACTAAAATCCTATAGTTTGACTCAAAATCCTATCATAGGTCATATTCAGAAGTTTTAAAAGGCACACAACTGACATCAACAAAGTGATATAAATTTATACCTGCTGAGCAATAATATGATCTCAGTGGATAAGGCTTATCTTTGTGTTATCAAATATGAACAGAAAGACACCTCATTAGAAATCCCTCAGTGGTCAGAAGAGGCTGAGCACACTTGCAAAGTCTTTTTAATGGCTAAAGAACCCTGCAATTAGAATAATGCCACCATTTTTAACTGCTTAAGCAGAGGAGACTATACTTAGTATAATGTCATGTCACTGGTGTTTTCCACAAAGTTCATTGTTTATTTGTAGCCATGTGATGCAGGCATCATTGAGCTTAATACAAATTAGAATTTAATTACTGTTTCATTGTTTACATGCTGTACTAGTTTTAGTCCATAGACATGAGAAGCATCTGAATGTCAAAGAGTTTTGTCACTGTGTCAGATCAAGAACATTTGTGAAGTGCGCTCCAGTCTTTTGCACCAAATAGAGAAACTGATCATTGTATCAGAGCCTAAAGGAAAGGTGAAACTATGATCTTTGGGAAACAGAAATGTTTTTATCAAGTGCCTTAACATTAAAGCATAAAAAATATATTAAAAATAGCTTTTCTATTTTAATTTAATGAATTCCAGTAAGCTTTATCTACCTCTCAGATTTGTTTATTTGAAGAATATCTTATTTATATATTATTTTATAAGATACAAAGGCAGATATGGACATAAAATAATATTAATATTTCTAATTATTTAATTATTCATATTAATTTGGAAATTCCTTAAATATAATAAAGATATTAAATCAAATGACTTACAGTGAGAAAAATAACCTGGTCTTTGTTTCCTGAGGCCAAAAATCCAGGTGATTTTTTGGTCACAGCTGACAGTATCAATGACTTCTTTCAGTTTGAAGATTAGGAATTGCAGGTGGAGACCCTGACTTGAAAGCTGATAACATGTTAGAAATTTCTTGCATTTCACCACAGCTGATGGTCAACTCAACAATCCTAAATGAGAGTTATAATAATCTAGAGGAAAAAAAATAATAAAAAGTTTAAAAAATCACTCAGAAGGTACAAGAACTAAAAGGCTGTAGTGTCTGAGATCTGTAGACTGAAAGAAATCTGAAGAGAAGATCAGCAAGAACACTAGCACTTGGCAGAAGCATATCTACTTGTGTGAAACTTCATATTTAGCAATATTTTTTCAGTATATCCCTGTAATGTTTCTAAAGTTACTTATTGTTCACCATGACTGAGAATATCCATTGCTCACCACAACTGAGAATACTGACTGGAAGGGTTGAAGAGAAAGGCAACTACCAGAGGTGACCTGACTGTCCTTTACACCACAGTGAACGACTGCCAGCATCCTCCAGAGAGGGTGCATGGAAGTCTACACAGACCTGCAGGACATGCTTACAGAAGTGAAGGCCAAAGTTTTTTCTAGAGGAGTAAGGACAGGAAAATGCAAATGAAAAGGTGGTTCAATCATGTGAAAAGCTGGGGATGTCTTACCACTGGGAGAATTTATTTAAGGATTAATTCTCTCAACTGTCGAAATCTATGTAAGTAGCTGAGAAAATACATAGAAAAGACAAATTCAAACTACAATTACTAAATTGCTGAAGAAAATTGTAAAAAAATCATGTGGTGTCCATGCATTATTTCACTACAAAGGGGAAAGAAAACCAGGCAATCAAAGACACAGGAAACAGATTGGACTGCAAGAGGAGGAAAATGATAAGATTTATAGGCTAAAAGGTGCTAGAAATAAAATCTATGATAGACTGAAATCTAATATACTTGGAAAATTTGGTGAGAGTAGTAAAAACTTGAAAACTAAGAAAAACTTGTGCACTCTTGGAAGGAACAAAACAGAAGAATCTGAATTACTGCCACAGAACATATAAAAATATTTTACAAGCAGCAGACAGATAAGAATAATAAAACATAGCTTCTGAAAGATATCTATAGCTTCTGAAAGACATCTATTATTAAAGAGGTAGAAATAAAAGTGCTGAAAAAACATTAAGTAAATAATGTTCCAGAGAAAAGGGATTGAGCAAATGAAACTATGTCAAGCACTGGAAAATCACATTAAAAAAATTGATCCAATGTCTAAAATTAACTTTAAATTTAAAGAGACTGCTGCTGTCTCAATTCCTATGACAATTCATTTACATTATTCAGAAGATTAAAATAGTCCTGAGAACACAGAGTGGAACACAGATTTCCTGTACGGCACTAGATCATTCAATACTTTCTTGTTCACTTTTTTGTGCATCTGGTGTGCTCTGAGGATCTCTGGCCATTGGTTAATCCAGGTACTCTGGTGATGAAACAGGCACAGTTTTCTCAGAAGCTGAACTGCTTCTGTGCACAAGAAGGAGTCACAGAAGTTCAGTCACAAAGTTCAGAGACCTGAGAAACTCTGAAATTCAAAATGTTGATTGATGCCAAAAGTGACAAGTTTTGGGGCATAAGCTTTTTTAATTACTGTGCTGCATGGTCCAGCAACATGTCCACATTTTACCAAAAAATTATCCTAGGTGCAAGAGAAAACTCTCTGAATGTTATCTGGACTCAGCAAGATTTTAAAAACAGTTTGTTGAGACCTCCAATTTCACAGACCTCTTGATCACAGCAGAGACATTTCTTATGGGCTTATGGGGTACTTATGAGCTTAGGTCACCTTCTCTTACTAGCAAATACGAGGAAAGCCAGAGCAAATTACAATTCCATGTATAAGTCAATTGACATAGCTTGTGGAGAGGAAGACTTTGAGACAGAAAGGAGACAAAACAAATCAAATTATTAATAGCACGTTTTATTAGACAGGTTAAGGAAATGGGTCCTGCTCCTCAAATACCCTACCTTTCTACTCCTGGCCTATTGCTAATGGAACACTTTGATGATTTATTTTTCAAAACAGAGCTAAGAAGGGTATATATTTATGAATGTGGTGCTCCTTTCTAAATTCATTTACAAGTGTGTAAATACAAATTTGAAGATATGTAAACAACTGCATGTTTACCTCAGGTGAAGCTAATAAATATTTAACATATTTTAGAGCAAAATAACTTTTTCAAGCCAGTGCCACAGCTGCATCTAATCCTTGCTGACAGACAGTATTTTCACAATTATTTTTAAAGGTCTGTTTCTCTTCATTTTATTAGTGCATGATAAAGTCAAGCCCTAAGGCATTCAATTTCTGAGTTAAATGATGAAATATAGTCGTTTCTGAAGAGGACTAAATTAAAAAGATAGAAATTATGTTGGGAAAGAAAACCTCCACACAGTGATTTTTTTAGAGACTTGTGTCTTACAAGGAGTATATAATAACTCTAAGGTGACAGTATTTTATTGACATCCCATATGTTTTGGGTCCATTTCTACGCCTTTAAGTTGTACTAGGTACATGTTATTGCAGAATGTGGGACAGAACATTAACCCCTCTGATGTTGTGCTGTTTACAGTCAGTTAAGAGACTTGGTAGGAAACCTACTGACAGAGGTAACAAGCTGACAAACCAGCAACAGCTCTGCCAAGGATGAGAGGATGAACCCTATCGATCAAAACCACTTCATGTCGGAGTTGCAACAACAGGGACAGAAATCCGAACAGAAAAGCCCTCTAACATTTTGAAATACATCTTTCTGTCTAATAAAAAAAAATGAAATAAGTAATTGTCCCAGTTACAGAGGTGGGAGGCGGAGTTTAGCACTATTCCACATCATCTATGTCACCTTTGATGGGCTGTCTCTCTAAGCACAGGTGGAAGCAGGAGCATGGCTGCTCTTCGCTTGCCTGGAGCTCAGGGACGGGTAGCCTTCATCCAGGATTGCACTGTCCTCACTGCAGGTTCGCTGTTCATCGTTTCTCCAGCTGGGTGGAGCCCAGGCCTTGAAAAGGCAGCTCCTATATGGGATGTTACCATGGGGTAGCCCAGGAGCCAGTGCAGCCCCAGCCCAGGAGCCGCCAGGAGAGACCCGGCACCCTGCAGACCTCACCAGGCCAGCACAAGGGCAGCACAGGCTCCTGTGCCATTTTCCCTGGTTTCTTTTTGCTTTGTCTCTGTCTCTCCATCATCTGTCTGGCAGGGGGAGTGCATTGGCCCACAGAAATTCATTTACCACACTGACTTTGTTCTCTTGGCCCCCACCATATTGTCCGTGTCCTTGGGGCCATGTGGTGGAACAGCAGCTGTCTTAGCTTTGTCCCATTGGTAAATGCCTTTCTGTGAGTAGGGCACCTTTTTTTGTGTACTTTTGCTACGTGTGTTGCTGTTGTTATTTGTGATTTTAGTAAATTGTTGTTTTTAATTTATAGTCTTTCAGTATTGTCCCCTTGTTAAGAGCAGGTGGTGGATTGGGGAGCCCCTGAGGGTACATCACTAGTGACTTTCATCTGAATGAACTTTATGGCACTGATCACAACCCTCTGGTCCTGGCTGTTCAGCGAGTTTTTAATCCTTCCTCACTCTGTTTATGTAACCCAGATTTTGTCATCTAATCTGTGATGATGTCATGGAAGACTCCATCAAAAACCCTACTGAAGTCAAGGTAAACACCCACTTTTCTCCCTTCATCCACCAACCTGGTCACCTCACTGTACAAGGCTATCATGTTGGTTAAGCAGGATTTTCCTTTCATAAACATGCTGACTACTCCTGATCATCTCCTTTGTTTTACTGTCTTGTGCTTCTAGTGACTCAGCACTTGTAGCTGCAACACTCAGGCTGCATGGATTTATGTAGGTTCAGCTGAGTTCCCCTTAACACAGTCCTCCTCTGTCAAGGGTTATTCTTCCTCGCTCCAGACTTTTCTCTGGTCTCAGGGGCTTGTGATTTCCAAAGGCTGATCTTGACAGTTAAGAGTGAAGAAAAGAAGGCATCAAATACCTTGTTTTTTTCCATACCCTTTGTGTGCAGCTCCTCTTCCCTATGCAGCACTGGGGCCAGGTTTTCCTTAGTGTTCCTTTTCCTGTTTATATATTCACATTATCCTTTCTTTTTACCCTTCTTATCCCTTTGCCAGATTCAATTACAGGTCAGCCCTGGCTTTCCTAACCTCAGCCCTGTATGATCAGACAACTTTTGCAGAGCAGCCCATCCATGCTACTCCCTGGCACAGTGCTAACTTCCAAGGTTGGAGCAAGTTGCTCAGGGATTTGTGGGGCTCGGATTCTGCAGCCTGTCTGTGCTACCAGCTCCTGAACTTAACTGCTCTCACTGTGAAGACATTTAATTACCTCCAAAGAGAGTCTTCTACATTGTCTCTAACTCCATTTCAGGAGGGAAAGACCTCCTTAAGCCTAAACAAATTCAGCTTCAGAGCCCCTCTTCCCACACTACATTCCTCAGGTCCCCAACACCTTAATGGCTCTCCTCTACCTTCTTTCCAGTTTCCTGATATTTCTCTTCTGCTGAAGTACCCAAACTGGACAATTGTAACAGGTTAATAACAAAAGATTTTAAACGATAGTCACCTTCAAAATTTTCATCTCTTCTGAGTAATTCCTTTAATTAAAGAAAATAACTTTAATACTTAAGTACTAAAGGAAAAACTATGCTGACATACAAGAGTTTAAAAATTATTCAATCCTTCTAGCTAGCCATCTCCGTCTAGGATGACATAGTTTGGGATATTTGAGAAACAATTTTATCTGGCAACTGAAGCAACAGTTTCAGGAAACTGAAACTTGTTAATTGAATTAGGGTAAAGGTGAAACCTTCTTGTTCAAACACCTTTTCTGCTGCCTCACACTGTGAAATTCTTGTGCATCTGTTTTGCATATTTTTCCCAATATCCAAGAAAAAATCAACTGCAGTGATTTGATAATTTTAGATGCTTTCAGCCAACGCTGTAGGGTTCAGAGTCAGAGTTTTTATTTCAGAAAAAGAAAAATCCAATAATTTAACAAAGCTTTCTTTTAGTATGATCCCTTGGAAAGTTTGGACTTAGAATTTCAGGCTGATTGCTGAAACTCACAGGAAAGAATCAGGAACAAAATAAAGGAAAAAAACCCAAACCTATGTGATTTGCTTACATTAAAAGGACTCACAGCAGTATTAGTAATGCTCTAAAATATAGCGAAAAAAAATAAATTCATAAAAATGTATGTTTAAATATAATTCAAAGCTTTAGTTAGACCTTGTAAGCCAGATGATGCAAGCTTTAACATATTTTCTTCCTACAAATTACTACTACATTTCCTAACAGGAGCTGCAATATTTTACAGTTTAATAGGCAGAGATTATAACAAAATGGTTAAAGAACAGAGGTTAAAATGCTAATTTCATATTCTTATGCTTTGTATAAAGTGGAGACCTATGTATGATATGCTTATGATGACAGCTTCCTGACAGCAAGAAAGATTTGCCTATTTTTTCAGATCTAATTAAGAAATACAGCAATAAATCGAACAACATTACTGCTATGCAACATTTCCAGGCCCTGGTCTAAGGAGAGCTACTTCTTCCAAAATAGAATTATTATTTATGACTAATCTTTTTCCCATAGAGCATAGCTAGGATCATTGATTCACTTTAGAACTTATCAGTTAATGTCTCTCATAGCAAGACATTTAAGCCAGCAGCAAACAGGAATGATGCTGAGATAGAAATGGTGTAGAAGAATTTAAACCAAAAGGGCTAAACAAAAAAAATAATCAAAGGAAAAAGGAGAGTGTGCAAAAATTATATATTTGTTCTCACCTTCCAACAAAAAAATGTAATATAACACTGGTCTTAAAGTCTGCTTGTTCTTTCCATTAGATTTGCCTGCTTGGTTTTATCTTTTGAAAACAGGTCTATTGATTCTATGCTTAGATTTTATTCTGAGCAAATTTTTCATTTGTCATGCTACAGAACTGATCGCACATAGTCTGGTTGAAGGATACATGTTCACATTCCCCCTTGTACTCATCTCATAGAAACTGAGGTTCTTCAGGTCAGATGGGGAAGAGAACTGGAAAAATGAGAACTCATGGGTTGAAATAATGACAGTTTAATAGGGAACACAAATGTCACAGGCACAAGCAAAGCAAAACAAGGAATGTTCAGCCATATCCAGGAAAGCAGGGTTCCATCACACGACTGGGGAAGGCAGATGTCACCACTCCAAAAGTCCCACCCTTCCTTCCCCTTTCTTTATATGCTAAGCATGATGCCATATGATCTGGAATGCCCCTTGGGTTGCTTTAGGTGTATCTCCCCCCACCTTCTTGTGGGCCCCCAGCCTCCTCACTGGTGGGGTGGTACACGTAGCAGAAAGGCCCTTGACACTGTGCAAAGACTGCTCAGCAATAACAAAAGCATCTCTCTATTATCAACACTGTTTTCAGCACAAATACAAACCACAGCCCCATACCAGCCACTGTAAAGAAAATTATCTCTACCCCAGTCAAAACAAGCACAGAGAAATAATTTTGAAATAAATCACAGGAATAATAGGCTATTGAAATAGAATTCAGCTGGGTTTTTCATCTTAAAATGGAATAAGAGAATTGGGATTTGGGATATGCTCTCATCCTGATCCCTCACCTGAACAGTGCTCTGTGAGTCCAGATGCTCTAAGGGTATGAGCAGATCTTCAGGATGCTCTAGGCCACATAATCTGTTGCATTTAGCTTAGCAAAACTGGAACAGCCATTGGACTGACCAACGTCCCCAAGGCTATTCCCTTGACAAAGCTATTGCTGAGCAGCAAGTCAGGCTGTTCCACAAGGAGGGCAAACCTCAGCTGAGGCCACACACAGCACAGGCACCACTGCATCCCCACCAGCAGATCCCAGACCCACAGTATCTGAGCAGAGTGAGCACAGCAGCAATGCCCACAACACGGGCATCCCTGAGAGAAACCAGGGATCCCATCCAGAGAAAGCTGAGGTAATGGCTCAGTCTAATATCAGTCCAGGAAATCTAATCAACAGCTGGGGAAGGATGGGGACAGGGCTGGGGACAGGCAGATGAGGTGAGACTAGGGTCCCGAGCCTGAGCTGGAATGAGACTTCTAGCCATGGCCTGAGAGGGTGGGTAGGGGTCCAACGTGAGGCTCGGCAGGGCACAAGAAATATTTCATAATGGGACTCAGGAGGCCCAGAGGAGGTGGGTTTTATTATTAGTAGGAGGAAAATGCTTTCAGCAGGGTCCCTAAAACCTGTCCTCCAACGTCTGTAGCAAAACATCCCAGCGTCATTAGAGTTAGAATTACCTTGGGTAACCGACTGTGAAGGAAAAGTAAATGACTGTAGACAGACCCATAAAAACAAAGAAATAATTAAATAGGTCCTTGTGGATGAGGAGCTTTTCAGAAAACACAGCAATGGCTGAGCTTATTTATCATTTGGTAGATGGTGTTCTGACTTTACAGGAAGAATTAAAGCTGCTTATTACCTCTCCCATTTTCGGTATTGATCCTGGTGTTGTAAAAAATAGTGCTTGGATTATGATGCCAACTGGTTCCTGGGAAAGTAGACAGTACACAAACAATAAATTTCACATTTCCTTCCTGATGCAACAGCATTGCCCATCTTGCCTATTTCACTCACGATTAGCGTTAGTTAAATTTAAAACTATTAAAACCCTGGAAATATGGATTAAAGAGACCATCCTGCTCTCTGATTCTAGCCCCCTTGGTTTCTGTTCCATAATGTAATTAATAAATTCCTTAGTTTAGTGTTTGAAGTAATGGATGGTTTTGCCATCACTGTTTTTTGAAAGGCTATTCCAAGGTATTTTTTCGCATAGCCTGTAGTCAGGATATGAAACTGTCAATACTATTAACTTCTACGATCAAATGTCCCTCACATATTTTTAAAATAGATGGCTAATTTTATGACTGGTAATATAATGTTATTTATTTTATAAACAAAATGTGATCAATATCTGATCTGTGACAAGGAAAGACCATTAAAAAACTGATAACAAGGTCCCATCCTGGCAGGCAGGGATGGATGCTCAGATCATCACCATTTCCTCAGAAGCAGTACTAAGCCTCTTTCAAAGTTGTTTATTAAGCAAGGTGAAAAAATGGTCTGATCAAAATTAACATCTTCACTTGACATCCACATAGCACTGAAGTGCTGTAATTAATTATGGTAGAGGGAATCTCCACCTGACAGAAATTCAAGAATAGTGAGAGTTTTCTGCCTGATGTAAGTTTTGCATCATTCTCCAAACCTTTGCCCAACTTTTCTCCAGTCCATGGCAGAGATATGCTAATACTTGTCCAATAATGGAAAAACATTTTTAAAAATCCTGTTTACTGCAGGTCTGCATTTTTCAAGTTCTGACCATTGGACTCTCTATTTATTTTATATTTCATTTATCTTTATGCTATTGTGGCTACAACAGTACTCCCAACAGTGAAAGAAGGTCACCAGAATAGCCTCAGTACCGACACTAGGGCTCTTCTGTGACAGCTGGTTGTAAGACCCAGAAGTACTCTCATTATGTGAGTGCTCTAGTGATGGAATTGATGTGTAAATTTGGATAACCTCAAGCTCCTCTTACTCATAAGAAAGATAGAAAACTGGCTCTTGGCTTGCCAATATTACAGAAAGAGAAATCTACCCAGGACTATTGTTCACCAGAACTCAAGGGAAGCTGTTTAGTTAGCTGCTCATTGGTTTTTTATTGTCCAAGAATTAGTTAACACAACTATACTGCATTTTTGAAAAGTAGAAATCCCATAGAGAAAGGGTAGATTCCTGTACTTCAATTGACAACTTTAACTTTGAATGTTGTGAGCTGGATCCATATCTCTCTGAACATCCGCAAGTACTTTTCTGTCAGGAAATCTCATGTAGTAAAAAAAAAACAAGAAGAAATCACTAGGCTACTCAGAAGAGCTTGTAATAACTTACCTCTGGTCTTTAATAAATTCGTGTTGTTTCCACTGAGTGAAATCACAATTCCACATCATAAGAATCTGTAAATTACATTTTAAAAACCTGAGGTGAAATTCTGAGATAGTTTTTCCTTTCTTATAAGAACTTTCACTAAAAGAGAGATGCCAAAATACATATCTTCTTTTAAGAGATCTGACTCTTTGGGTTTTGGGGTTTTTTTTATTTTTTCGGTCATGAAAATTTCTGATTTTTTTACTAAGTCTGCTCCATCTGACTATAGAATTTGAAAAAAAAAAAGTCTTCCTTTCCCTATATGTGATGCTGTTGCAACTACCAATGCTTGTCCTTTATATCAGACATCGTGAGATGTCCCACTGATTTCACAAGGATTAGTTATGTCAGTAATATTAAATGACTGCATCTGTGGCTATAGAGAATTTAAAAGGATGTGGTACATTGATTACTGTGCTTTTAAGCACTTCTGCAATTAACTTTATGGGCTCCTTGCATTTCATGATATTTTGTTGCATATTTCATTTACAGCAAAGTCTATTGACAGTATTTTTTCAAAGCATTGGTATATGGATTTGGGTGATTCATGAGGGGCAAAAATACTAAATTACTAGACCTAGTTACAGAGAAAAGTTTGAACCTCGAAGATATAACACTTATGGCAACTTGAAGCCATAAAAGCAACTTTAATTTATTTCCTGAATGAACCCTTCAGCCAGTTTCCTAAGTCGGAAAGACCAAACTCACTTTTCTGAATGCAGTCTCAGTACTGAATGCAGTCTCAGAAATTCTAGATTGCAAGAGATTAGACAGAATTTTATTGAGATCAAGTTAAAAATTAAGAGAAAAGAAAAATGAGACACACCTGAGAATTATGCTAGTAAATTAAACTTACTGAGAGTATTCCTTGCTCTTAAAACCAGGTTGTTGAGAAGCTTGTTTCTGCACTAGTAACCACTGTTATCTTGGGGAAATTAGATGGTTGCATGCAAACTACCTATTGGCAGTCCTCATTGGAACCTTTCAATTCCAGCATGCCCAGGAACTCTTTGAGGAAGTTACCCATGGCAGAACAAAAAAATCCTGCCAAAAACACTAGCTGAAAAGACAAAAGCTTTACTAGCATTAGCAGTTGTGTTCCAACACTCAGAAGTATCATTACATACTGCATAAAGAGCTGGAAGTTTTTGTCAAGTACTAGGATTGTATGAAAAATGCACATATAAAATTTTAGATGTACATAAAATAAACATATAAAAATAAATGCATAGCAGCCATACATAAATGTAACAGCCATATAATGTGGCAACAGCTCCTGTGGCTCCCTATGTACATTGCAGTCTCAAACACTACATTTATTCATCCTGATTAAATTTTACATCACCATCTTATATCGGGTTGATCTAATTACTTATTTGTTATTGATCTCACACCGCTCTTCTGCTCCAAGTTACAGCTGAGGAATCTCCTGGCAAGGGAACCTGCTGCCTTTTCACTGGAGCAAACCTATAGGGCATACACAAAACAGGGGCAAAGCACAACAATGTTCACAAGTTCCATTCGTCACATATACTTTGACATTGTTTATGGCCATTCTTCAAGAAAATCCTCTAACTAACCATATTAGATCACAGAGTACTCTTGAGCTAGTTCATCACTCAGCAGAACAGCACCTTACATGGACAAGGCTGGAGAATATGGAGTTGAAGACCAGCAGCTATTAGCAGGTTCCAAGTAGAATCTGTGATAACACAAAACAAAGGGGAATTTCTCCTGTCTAGGTAAACTTTGTTGGTGTAATGTTAGCAAATACTTGCATGTATGGAGCCCAGCTAGACTAGAAGCTCCAACCAAACTGTCTGGCTACTTGCAGCTGACTTGTTCTATTATGCCCAGCCTTTGGAAGATATTTTCAGTGCAGAAATCATGACTTAAAGCAGAGGAAACTTATTGCAGGAGACTACCCAATACTTCTTGGTACTAGAAAATAGAAAGAACACTATGGCTCTTGTTGACCAAACCCAGCCATGATCATCTCCTGTAGCTCTTTCCAACTGATTAACAGACTGAACACTTTCTCAAGGCACAAGGAATTGCTGAAGACTGTGAACAAACTGCTGCACAAGTTACAGGCTGGGATAAATGTCATGGACCCCAAAGAGTGAAAAACCATCCTCATATTTTGAAGCATTTTTCATCTTGAGGACAGAATATCAGGTCTGAGGAATTTATAAGCTGCCAGGTGAAACAGACAAATTGATTTCCAGAAAAGTGTTTTGAGCAAGAGTGGTTCGATTTGTCAAATTTGGTATTTCTCTCTGCTGACAGAGAAAATGTCAGGTGTACGAGCACAAATCAAAGTTCCCCAAGTAACGTTTGCATGCATGTCTCAAGAACAAAAAAATTTTGCTGTTACCCTGAGCTCTCTGACACATAACTGCACAGCAGGGCCAAGCATGTAGGTTAAAGCAGAGAATGTGAGTCAGAAGCAATTGTATAAAAGATTGTAAGTAATTTCTCGTCCTATTTGTGCAATAAATTGTCCAAAGATGATTTTGTGAATATCAATTACACATCTCTGCACACACATTCAAGTAATCTCAAGCTCATACTCCTGTCACTGCTTCGGCCAGCACTAAAAGATTTCTTGTCCTCTGAAGCATTGCCATGTATATGTTGTTCTGCTAAGCAACAAATCTGCATTGTCTTTGTTCAGAGCCTGCTATCGTTTTTCAGAAAAACCTAATGCAGTTTTCAAAAAGCTGAACCGATCACTCCACTTCATGCAAGAGATTAAATCAGTACAGAAAACAGTAAATTAATTCCATCCCACAATATTTCTACGTCACGTCATGACATGCTATGGTGAACAGGCTATATCATTTGATAAAGTACAGTGATGTGAACAAAACTTAATTCCAGTTCAGAATTCCATACAACCCCAATTGGTTTATATATTTATATTCTTATTCATCCTCTTTTCCCTTATGTCATGGTTTTAGTCCCAGCTGGGGATGCAGGGATGGGTGTGCTGTGCGTGGCCTCAGCTGAGGTTTGCCCTCCTTGTGGAACAGCCTGACTTGCTGCTCAGCAATGGCTTTGTCAAGGGATGGGCCTTAGCCCTGGGGACCTTGGTCAGTCCAGTGGCTGTTCCAGCTTTGCTAAGCTAAATTCAACAGATTGTGTGGCCTAGAGCACCCTGAAGATCTGCTCATATCCTTAGAGCATCCCAGTGCACAATTCAGCCACACCATGAGGGTTGAAGGATCGGGAAGAGAACATGTCACAAATCTCAATTCTCTCATTTCATTTTAAGATGAAAACCTTGCTGAATTCTATTTCAATGGCATTTACTCGCCACCACTGCAGTGGAATGAGGAGGAGAATCAAAAGTAAAACTTGGAGGTTGAGATAAAAACAGTTTAATAATTAAAACCAAAGTAAAATACAATGATAGTAAATAATAATAATAATGACAATAAAAAGGGAAATAAAAGATAAAAAAAATACTTATGCACAATACAATTGCTCCACCCACTGACTGATGTCAGACCCCATTCCTGAACCTAGATCAATCCCACTTCCAGGTAACTCCCCCAGTTTATATATTGGGCATGACATTCTATGGTGTGGCATATCCCTTCAGCCAGTATTATCCACACCATTCTCATTCCAAGTCCAAACTACAGCACTGTATCAGCTACTGAGGACAAATTAACTCTACCCTAGCTGAAACTAGGGCATTCTAGTAATTTACACAGTTTTGCTTCTTTTAACTTGTGTCATCTATTAAAACATTGCAAAAATCAATTTCACTAAAATAACAAGAACCATGTGTGAAAAGGAATGAGAGACAACTGTTAATATCCAAATTTCCTGGTTAATTGACATACATACTGTAACAGCTTAATACCCTACAATAGGAAAAAAAAATAGCAAAAAGTTAAGTGGAAAACTTCTTTACCAACACAACTTTAAAAGCATGACAATATTTAAGGAATGCAGTACTCAAGTTGTTTACCCAGACAGCAAAATAAGCGGAGTTTTTTTGCTCACTCAAGTGTTTAAAGGTTCTATCCTCATCATTTATAACTCACACTCTAATAGCTTATGAATCTGAGCCAAATACTTTCTCAAGAGGAGCCCTGAGTTTCCCTAGACCAGTGAGAATTTCAAACATAAATCTTTGCTGCACAGGAAACTCTCAGATGTTGTTAGATAGTTTTTAATGAAGACCTCCTGCTACCTTCCAAGCCTTATTCTTTTGTTGAGATTTAAAAGTATTTTGCACTATTTCTAAATTAGTCACACTTGAGGCAATCTCCAGGGGCTTCCCTGCAGGTCTCTCAGGTTGGATCACAGAAAATGTTGACTTTATGAACTGTGAATGGATTGGAGAAACTGACAAATTCGTTAAGCCTGAATTGGAACATAAAGACAGCTTGTTTGATGCAGTAAATCATGTGAAAACTATTTCCAAGGAGCCTCTTGACAAGCTGTCAGGACATTGGTTGGACAAGCACCAGGTAGCGTTACTCAGGACTGGAACAGCAACCACAGTGAGGAAACATGTCATTTCAGCTCTGTGTTCCACTTCTTGAAAACTGGCTGTTATGTGATAGAAAATATCCTTTCTGTCAGATTGATTTTATGTGCTAGGGCTCTACAAACTGGCTGCTTTAAAAGGTGCCCATTCCCTAAGTGTAACTTCAGGCACAAAAGCCTAAACTAGGCAGGTTCCCCTTTTCTCAGTAGTGGAAAGAGACAGGCTCTTCCAGAGACTCCTTCAGAGATCACAGGTGAGTTCCTTCCATGGCTTCGCTCTAAAATGGCTCATCTCCTGGGTTCTTCTCAGCCCACTTCTCTAGCCAGTTGAGGTCTTCCTGAAGAGTAGGTAGCACAGCCATCAGCTGGTCCTCCCAGTTTTGCATCATATTCAAACTTGCTGAGGGTGCACTCTACCCCTTGTCCAGGCCATTAACAAAAATGTTTTGGCAAAAAGATATCAACTGCTGGTTCATTTCACTAACAAGTGTCCTCCTGCAGGACTTTGCCCTGACGAACACAGTCAGAACAGCCAACAGATGAATGTGTTTTCTATTCTCTCAGATCAATTTTTGTTTTTCCAGATTGTTTTTAATATCCAAAAGTTAGAAAAGTTACTTATTCTTACTTTTACAGGCAGTTACTTATTCTTACTTTCTGAGGATGTTTCTCTTCTTTGTGAAAAAATGTGAACAATTTTCAGTAGTATTTTAAAAATTTCTAATTAATACTGCATTGATTTCAAGGAAAAGCATTACGTGAGGACCATGGCCTCACCTGATAAGGTCTGATTTTTCACAACACCTACTGACATCCTTTGGCTTTCATAAGAGCCTTATAAAATTTTAAAATCTACAGTAGGAATATTTCTCTTTAGTTATAAATAAACTTAAATGGCTAATTGTTAGCCTCCGTCTTGTTTCAGAGCTCTTAATCATCTTAGTTTATTCCCTAGGGGATATTGTACAGCTGTACAATAAGTTATAGATGTCTGGTCAAATAGTAAAGTGTTAATTGTGTCTTTTACTGGTTTTATAGCCTTTTTTCTTGTCCTGTTGCTTTGTTACCTTGTTTTCCATTTCAGTTCTTCATAACAACTTTCTCTGATTTTCTATGTAGAAATGCCTATGACAGTTAAATAATTCATATAAGGGTTGTTCATGAGTTTCCATAAATACCCATTAATCTCTGAAATGTCACTCTATATAAAAAGTCCACATCAATTCTCAGATCACTACATACAACACCTATTGATACCAGAGGAAGCTGTGCTCTGTCATACATTACCATTTGAGGTGCTATTGGTAAAATTTCCATTTTATCAGTACCACCCGACAAACATTTCCAGAACAATCTGATTCTTAAAATGAATATAAGAAAGGAACGTTTTTAATATTCTGAGTAGTGTATTACTTTCTTTTGCAAGCACATCATGTGGGAAATCATATTTCAGTGGTTATTAAGTTTAGAGTAAGATTATGCTAGCAAATAGACTACCTATCAATCAATGTCTTGCTGCTATCTTGCCTATGAACTTCATGATTGCCATCTCTGAATCTTTTTACCTGTGAGATGTGCCAAACTGCACTGCTCTAAGAAAACTCTGCAGAAAGTCCTTTCCATAGGGGCCAGAGACCCTGGCAAACCTTCTTTTCTTCTTCTTGAAATCCCAAGAATTTCATGAAACTGCTATGAAGAATGATGGATGAGAAAAAAGGCAGAATTAGGTAGTGATGTCATTTTCAAGAGTTTAAGAGATATACGAAGTAATTATCCTCAATCACTACCGCAATCCTTTTTGCTTTTTTTATTTCTGTTTGTAATTTCTGCCATCATTTAATAAAATACACTAGTTGTGAGATATTTGAATCCTCTGAAATTGCAACTGGCTATTTTTCCAATGAAGGTAATATTGTACACTTTATTATAATCCTTTTTTTACACCTTGTTCACCACAATTCAGGCCTTTGGACTTTTTCTCCTTCTTGACTTTTTCTCAGAAGTGGACACTAGCTTCTGTCAGACTAACAAGAAAATGGACAGATGACTCACTAAGAGATTGGACTGCTGACCATGGCAAAGCTTAATTTGCTGCTGTGTTAAGCCTACCTCTCATCGAGCTGGTCTTATTACATTGCTGAACTTCTCCTGAGCTCGTTGAAAGCGCTTACTGTTAGTGGCTGGTGTTCTCCTCAGGACAAGGCAAGTGTTAGCTTCTGAGGAATCTCCTACTTGCTACAGTAATAAAACTAATAAATGAGAATAAAATTTGCCCATCCTGAAAGAAATTTAGAATTGGATGTCAATACAAATGAAGTTGTCATTGTCAATGCATAGCAATATCTGTTGAATACCCCATAAGTCAGACTAATACCTAAAAAATACACACTTTATATATTGTTTGATTAAATTAAAAGCTGTAAGGCAGGCTGAGAAGAAAAGAATTATTAAAACTTATGAGAGCAAGTAGAACTTCAGATTTCTGACTAGCCTATTCAGTTCTTAAAGAATGACAAGGCAATATGGATTTTCTGTTTGAAAATGCAATGTGGATAAAACCTTTCATGTCAGTGTGGCAAGGTTTTGGGGGTAAGTACTTGCAGGGGTGGCCTCTGTGGAAGGAGGTCAGTGATTGTCCTGCACTGGACACAGCCATTTCCAGATAGCTCTCCACCCATCACAGGCCAAAGTTGATCCCATCACTGAATTTGGTGTTGCCTCTGCAAAAATGTTTTTATGAAAGGATGGAAACTCTTGAAAGAGGAGGAGGGAACATGGAGACAATGAGGGAACAGAGATAGGTGGAGGGAACCCAAGGGAAACAGCAAGAGAATACTGAGGTCAGAGAGGCAGGATCGGTTCCACACCAGAGCATAATTCCCAAAGGCACAGAGCCTGTAAAAGGCCCACGCCAAAGCAGAGGAAAAAAGCAAAAGGAACCACTGCATCCCGATGTTTCTTGTTTTCCTTTTGTTTCTCACTACCTGAAAGAGTAATTAAGTATTTATATTAATTTGGAATAAATAATTTTCCCAGTTTGAGTCTATTCCGCCTGCCACAGCAATTGTGACCTCCTTGTCTTTGACTCGAAACACGAGCTATCTTCTGTTGTGTTTGCTCTTCAGCCATACTGAGCGTGAGAAGAGTGAGAAGGAGCTGTGTGAGTGCTTGGCTACCAGCCAGGATCAGTCCACCACAGACCCTTTTGGTAATTATGTTTTTGTACTGTTGCTGACCTCCTCAGTAGGCCCCCTTCTCACACAGAAATGAACCTTGTTTACAGTAATGCACGTAAGTCACAGAGAAGCTAAAGCCACCATCTTCACTGCTGTAGATGCTTCAGAGACAGCTTCACATTTGAGATGATATATTCAGATGTGCAGTGTTTGATCAATTGCAATGTTCTGCAAATTGAATGACACAAAAGATTTGCATGAAAACAGCAAAGAAATACTCATATTCACCAAGGTTGAGACAAATGTGATCTACATGACTCTTCCTAATGTCTCCCTGGAAGAGTGTCCTGTTTTCTTAGAAAAAGCTATCTTGGACATCTGTTATAACTAATGACATTAATTAATATATGCAAATAATTTGACCACCTAATTTAAGAAAACACTATTTCTATTAGCAGAAGCTGCAAGCTCCAGATTTGGTGTGCTATTGTGTTCCTTCATGCTTGACTGCTTTCTCAAAGATGCAAAGTCAGTATCAGGAAGCTTTGTCTATATTCAATGTCACAATGCAGCATCCAACTGCAATTTTTCAAAATAATTAGATGCTTGGTTGAGCACCTAGTCTTAGTCAATTCAGTTGAATGCAATTGTAAATATTATATATCAGAAAACGCTGTTTACAATGCTTATGTCTTTTTTGCTACTAATAAAATTATAAAAAAACCTTTAAAATCTATTTTTGAAACCTCTTAGCACTTTGTAGATTTTTATGTTATCTAAAAAACAACAATTAAACAAATTATATTAAAACACACAAACCACAAAACTGAATGACATTGTCAATATACAAAAAAGAACAAAGAACTAATGTAGCATGAAAATAGGACAATGAACAATCAAGCACGATTGTTTAAAATAAAACTAAATGGCAGCTCTTAAGCTCATATTAATCACATCCAATCAAATACAATGAATATATGCTAAATCACAAAAAAACAACAAATTGTAAATATTTCACAGTCTGCATATGAAAAAATTTCCATCCTTGTCTAGTGATTACTTTGAGTTCACATAAAGAGCTGAGAATAATGCTGAGAATAATACAGCTTTAAGAAATGAATAAATTTAAAGTAAGCAAAGGTTTCAAGCCAAATCTTAAAAAATCATAGAAGAGTAGAGTTAAAATGACCTTCACAAGGTATCTTACCTATCTATCCATCTAGTCTGAGACACATCATCTAGCTAAACTAAATATTTTATTAACCCGGCCCAAAAAATCTATTCAGTAATGCAGATCTCAGAAAAATTATTCCATGTCTCAGCATTAATTTTTTTTGGTCAGAAAGTCTGTCCTATTATTAAATACAAATAATTCACCACAGAATTTAAGGTTATTACTTCTTCTCTTCTGCACCATGGACACACACACAAAAAATACTCTTTAAAAAATACTTCTCTTTTTACATACACATGACTCCAGATTAGAAAAATTTTAGGCTAAATAACCCCAACTCTTTCCATCCATCTCTGGTGGTCATTTTTCCTAAGCCTTTCCTCATTTACACTGATGTCCTTCAGAATGCCTCCAGTGAATCTATGGGGTTTTTTTTTCAAGCTTTATGACAGAAATGTGATGCATTACTTCAGCTTATCAGAAGCCCTGAACAAGAAGGTTATTTTATGCATGTTACAAGTTATTTGTGCAATTTGTTAATTTTTTTTTTAGAACAATTACATGCCTGACTCACATGTGATTCATTCCTTTCTTCTCTAAACAACTGCCACCTAGCCCATTGTTTATCCTTATGTATTTACATTGTGACTATTTTTGTTTAAGTGTAGTATCTTTTGCTTGTCCCTTTTGTCTGCATCTTATTTTTAAACTATTTTCTTCAATTGAACAAAATACTCTTGTAGGACAATGAAGAATCACCATTATCAGTATCTGCTATTATGAAGAGTCTCCAATTTACCACACTTCCTCAGTGTGCTATGGTTTACAGAGCACAGCAATGAGACCATTGCCAAGGTTGTAAGAACATACCAGCATATTCTCATAACTCTGCAGGGCCTGAACATCTGCCCTGAGATTTCTGTGGAAATTGAGCTCATGTAGTACCTCTCCAGAGCTCAGCAGTCTGTTATATAAGGTCTTGACACAGCCAAAAAATCCTGATTTCCACAAGATTCCATGTGGCTTCAAGTCCCATTGAAGTCGAAAAAGAATATGAAACATCAAGTACAGCACAGTTGCACTCTAAAAAAATGTGAGCAGTAGTGGATGAAATCACCAGCACTCTTGAGTTATGCTGTTCTGGTTCTGGCCAGGACAGGGTTAGTTTTTTGCAGTAGCTGGGACATCTAGTGGTGTATATTCTATACCACCTCATATCATTGCTGGGGGCAAGGGAAAGCGACACTCTTCTGAGGAGAAGAAGTTACTGGTAGTCAACAACAACGTGGTGGAAGGAGCCCGCTGGTATTGTCTGTTATTGGGGCTTTTTTCCCAAGTGAATAGTTTATTTTGTTGTACTTTCTGTCATTAGTATTGCTGCTGTTACTGTTCATTTTCTTGTTTCATTGCTGGTTCCAGTAAATTGTTCTTATCGCAGCTTGTGACCTTTGCCTTTCGTGTCTCCAATTCTCCTCTACATTCCACTGCAGAGGAGGGAAAGGGGAAAATGGGGGAGTGAGAGAGAGTGGAGCATGGTTTGAGAGTCTTGGTGGGGGCACTGAACTAGGGAGTACCATACTTAAGCCATGACATAAACAAATTCTAGAAGTAAAGGTGAGTGCAAACTCGTCACTAAACTGTTAGATTCTAACACAAAGGTCAATTTTTCTTGTGCTTTCCAGTTGCTGAGGGAGACTTTCACTTCTGTCATGGTCAAAAAACAAATGGCACATTTTTCCTCACTTTTAATACTTTGGCTGTTTCCAAATGTAAAATAAGGCTTATGTTTACCATGTTTTGGAAAATGCTGTCTGTTTTTCCCTAACAAAGAAGATTTAAAAAGTAATCATCTAGCCCAAGAAAATAAACATACAAAGATATTTGGAAGACTGAAGATAAACATCTTCCAAGTTATAAACATTTTTAAATAAGGTTTTTAATTTATTCCTGGTAGAGCAACTTCTGTTCAGTTTTTCATAGAACGTTGAAGCTGAAAAGGTTAAGAACATCAGATACCCAATGCTTTAGCCTCAGGGTGCTGAAAAGCACTTAAGACCCTTTGAGTTAAAACCTGAATTAAGGATCTCTTAGAAAACACTGAGAATATCTCAGGATAGAAAATGAACAAGTGACTAGGTGAACTAGTGTGACTAGATAAAGTCAATCTGTTTAAGCCACAAGTTTCTCTCTCCTTTATATTAATTTTAATTTCAGTTTCATTTTCCTTTTACTTTTATTTTACTGAAAGCCAAAAGAAGATTATCATTAAAAATATATTTATGCAAAAATAAATTGATAATTAAATGTGAACAGGGAAAAAAAAGTTTGGAAAAATCCCGTCATAGTCAATGAATTATTAGAATTATCAGAATTGAGCCCTAAGAGCTAAGGGATTTTCAAGAAGTGAACAAATGGGTTTTGTGCTTTTGGGGTATTTTATATATCCTAAAAGGTCCATATTTTAATAAATTATAGTTCATTTTATGTATAGAAGTTTTTTCCAGGCTGGAAAACTCAGTGATGTCTGGAAAACTGGCACCATCATCACACACATGAAAGCTAAATAACTCAATAGGAATAAGCTTCCCAGTAACATCTCTTCCCAAGTCTCCTTCAGTTTCTTGACATATTTTTTGTTTCAAAGTAAGTAGCTCACTACATACTAAATTAACTCCAATTCTAAGTTTCAAAGTAAGTAGCTTGCTACATATTAAATTAACTCCAATTCTCATTTTCTCTGTATATTTTGACTACAAACCTGGTGGGATGAAGACAGGCTCTTTTGTTCACCACTACATTGTTAAACACAATTATTTCCATTCATGATGGCATCTACAGATTTTCACAGTGAGGAAAGTGATGCCTGTGATAATAACCATAGTTAGACTTTCATTATTGAAACGGAAGAACTTGAATTTTCCAGGTAAACTAGTTCATAAAGAATTCTATTTAAAGAACATTTTCTAAAGAAAAAACCCCTTAGGTTTTAGTACATGTCATACAAAAGAAATTGCTTCAGTTATTGAAAATAACAGAAGAAGAAACACTTTACTATTTTACAAGTAATACATAAATAGCTTTTATAGAAATAGTTCAATTTATCTGCACTCACACAATTGTGATTGCACTCTTTAATATGCTCTTTCAATGAGTTTTTTGAAAATATATTCCTGGATTCTTGTCCACTATTGTCTACAACTGATGCCCACATAGCCAAAATTCACAGGCAATAAATCGATATACAAAGAAATGCTCCAACATTAAAAGATTAAACACTCCAGTGATGCCGCTTTGCTTTTAATTGCCTTGTAGTTACAAATGTTCTGCTTTTCCCACAAAATATCTTAATACATCCCTGGTTTTATTTCTGTATTTCCAACAAATGAAAAAAATCCAGTGCTTCTGAAGTGTAGGAGTTTCTTTCTGTTATCTTACTCCCAGACCATGCATCACACTAACACATCAACTCTTTGGGAAATTATATAAATCAGATTTTTTTCTTTTTTCTTTTTCTTTTTTTTTTGCAGAAGCCTTCTTAGTCAGAGTAAGCTTATAACCATTAATGAAAGAAGAACAAACCTCTATAGCTAGTCAGACAGCTGAGGCTTTAGACTAAAGAACAGTATTTCACCATTCTTAGAGGTAGTGAGTATTTCAACTGAAATACAGAAAAACTACTATGCAAAGAGATAATAAATTTCCATTGTTGATTTCTACAGAAAGATTTTGGGTAGACGCCTTATTAGAAAATAAAATCCTATTGCTAAGAAAATTACCTAAGAACACAACCACTGAGCAAACATATTTAATGAGAGTATTAAATGTAGAAAATAAAAATGTCTCATTTTAAACAAAGCAACATACTTAATACCTGCAAACAGAAATCTAATCTGCAGTATCTGTGATGATTCAATAAATAGGAAACCTTTGGAACCAATGAAAAGACTAATATTGAATTCAAACAGCTTTGTATCAGCTTACAAAATTTACACTAACTGTAATAACCGAATATATTCTCTTAGCATTTATCTTAATAATGTTCAAAACCCCAATAAGTTTCAAAGTTGCCAGTTGGCACAAGAATCCTTTGCAAGAGATTCCATGTATCACATATCACCTTCTTTTACAAGCAAACTCAGAGATTTTCAGATACACTCTAGAGCTGCTGAACTACAGAATTGCCACAAGCAGATGTGTCTCCAGGATCACATTAGTGGAGACTTTCTTCATTTTCTTGCCTGCATTCAATATCTTGCTCTTCCCTGGATCCTCTCCCATTTCTTTTTCCTTATCTCCTAGATACAGAAGAAAATTGTCTCCTGCTCAAAATGAGTCTTTCCTCACCCAGTCCTCCATTAGTGAGTTATTTAAAGCTGGCTGCTTCTGACCAGTGAGCCAGTCATGAATCTGCACAGTGATTGAGCTACTAAAATATCAGTAATAGTCTGTGAAAGTGTTCCATGCTAATGTATAACTTACTCAAATCATAACCTATACAATTTGGTCAAATAAAAGATTTATCCTCCTCTGCAATTCTTGCTTCTTAAATTATAACATACCCATTAAATACTTATAAACATATGCTCTATTTATTTTTACACCCACATAAGTTATACACATGTAAGTGAGCTTCAATCACACAGAACACTAATATAAGACAAACAGCAAAGAATTGCTTATTTTTTACTGTTCTTTACAGAAAGAAAATCCTTTAAGCACAGTACCTTGTAATGAGAGGCATGGTACAATCACATGATTTCTTATTGAGCGACTACACATTCAAGATCTGTATTATTTGTAGGTATACCATTAAAGATGATTTAAGATGATACAAAGATTATTTGTTGTGCATGATTAAAGATGTGTCTTACTTCTATAAAGATGCAATTAATCAAAATTAATTCCTGGAAACCATCTAGAAATTTTTAAACATTTATACTGTAATAATTTCTGCAATTTTAATAAATCTGGATTTTTGACTTCTCTTAGCCTATCAATTCTAGCAAGCAACACATAATTTCAGATGTAGTGCAAAGGATCTCTGCCTGAATTTGGCTGGTATCCATAAAAGTTCAAGTAAAAATCAAGTGCTATCATCAAAGCAAAGCAAAGTTAAAGGAGTAGAAAGGGCTGCATTTAGGCTGTGAAATATCTCATACTGAGCTTGGAAAACATTACACCAAGGCAGCTGCTAATGAAAACAGCCTGTATTCCTACAGGACAATTCTTTTGCTACTGTTTACTAAGATATCTGAGGAAAATAAGATTGAAGAGATAGAATTTTCAATATTGCTTAAGGACCTGACTGACACTGCAATGTGCATTTGGAAAAACATACTTGAAAAACTTGCCCAGTTTTCTGGTTTGGGGCTTGTTGGTTTTTTTTTTGTTTTAAAAAACACATGAACTCAAGGCTAGTTTCCGAAGCCCTTATCTAGTTCTTGCCTCATTAAAAGAACAGTCTTCAGAAGCTGCTGTGACTAGGTATTGATTTAATGTACAAGGCTCCTGTTCCTGAAAGCTTTGATTCAATGTCTTTTGTCACATACTATTCTGATGCACAGGGGGACCTTTTGGTCTTCCTCAAGTGAATGGGAAGTTTTCATTCTTTTCAGCGAGATCAGAACTTCAGTTGCGTTTGGGGATTTCCAAGGATCCCTAAACTGGTTAAGAGCATGTGTAACTTACATGCGAACCCCACACCAAAACATGGGTTCAAGAAACAAAGCTACCCTCTTATTTATTTATGGACTTTCATTTTGTAACATAAGTAGTTTATTAAGAGCCACAAAGCAAACCAACATTAAGATCAGAATTATGGTTTTGGTGATTTTTTTTTCCTCTGCAGAGGTACTATTTTCTATTGTGATACATATAAATTGCAGGACATTTCAAGATTATTGCAAATAGTATGAGAATACACACACTTACTGGAACATTAAAAATCACCTTCTGATATAATTCATCTAACTTCTCATAAAATTTCTTGAATTAAAACTAGTAACTGAAGAGTAAGGTAACTACCACAAAAAGCAAGGTTAAAATTAAAGATAAACAGACTTCAGGCTAAATTTTTGGTAGACTCAATTGTTTTGTTGACACATAAGACTAGGGTATTCTTTTATCAAAATAAAAATTTCGCTTATATACAGCTTTTTGTCAGTTTTTCACTTTTGATTATATACAGGACATAAAATATTCCAATTCTTCTAGGTTTAAGATTACTTATAGAATGCACTTAATAGTCAACTTTAAAAAAGTAACAAAACAGAAGCAGCAAAAGAGGAGAGAAGTAAGAGGAGAAGATCAAGTAATCATTTAAATTACTCTGGAGTGCAACTTGATGTTTCAAAATTATTTAAATTAAATTCACCTATAATGCATAAGCTTTCCATGATTTCACCTTACTGTAATTTTAATTGCTAAACAGATCTTTTATAGACATGAGAAAAAGAAACCTAACAGAAAAGAGAAATGCCTCAGTGGGTTAAAGCAAAATTTCCTCACCATATTCTTTCAAATTATCCATTTTTTTACTGAATGATGCAAGCCTCTAAAAATGCCTAATTCCTGAATGTATTCTTACCACTTGATCAACTATTTATTTGCTAATGAATTTTTCTTATTATTTTCTATATTGAAAACTACTGTTTTCAAAATGTAAATTTAAAAATAGAGGTCATAAAAGAAGACCACCACAAATGCTCACTTGACAGAACTTAATAGCCTAAAGATAAGTTTGATTTCTAAAAATCTTTTGATGGAAACAAAGGATGTGGGCAAGTCACACTAATCTTCTCAGCCTATCTGCTATAGCTGGCTCTTCAAACAGCAGATCATTAGTCCTCCATGTAACCAGCTGTGCTCAAATTCCCAGCTCTGGCTCAGCTCTCACTGTGGGCTACTTTTATCATGCCCGTATAACAAGGTCTTAATAGTATTTTTGTTCATAATCAAGCATGGTACATCAATACCCAATGGAAGGTACAGGATTAAAATTTATTGAGAACTGTGATGATTAAAGAAAAGAAGCCTGTTCCAGAAAAGGTTGTCAACGGTGAAAATGAGTACAAAGCACAGATGTCCCTCCAGAGGCTTCCTGAACATGGATGGATCCAAGTTCCATTTTTTGAATTAGACTTGAATTCTAAGTGTAACTATAAAACACTCCAGAGACATAACTAAAAGAGTTCCAAAATAGGAGGAGGGTTGTGAAGGAAATGGTTTGAAGGTAGAGAAAGGAGAAGATTGTTTCCAGTGGGACTTTTGTAAAATCACTAAGTGATGAGAAACAAGAAAAAGAAAGCTGTCCCAGATATTCAAGACTGCAGAGATGGGAACGGAAAGAGAGAGAGCATAGACTGGCAGCAGACGTATCTCTGAGGTACTGGAGACAGAAAGCTAAAGTCTCTAAAGGAAGAAGCATCACTGTTGCAATGCAGAGCTACGAATACTGTAATTTTGAATTGGCAAGCACTGCAAACGGGATCTTGGCATGTGTCAGTGGGATCTTGGCATGTGTCAACTTGCAGCATCCAAACACCAGCAAGCCTCAGGGACCCCGCGTCGCTGTCAACGATGAATACTGGTTTCCAAAGCCGTTTAAACAACAGACGCCAGCAAACAGCAGGGTGCTCTTTTCCCCCGTATTTTTTAACTTTCTACAGGTGACAGCTTTTAGGTTAGCCCGAACATGGCCGTGGGTATCCACGTTTTACGGGCTGCCGCACAGCGGCCCGGCCGCCGGCGGCACGGAACATGCATCCCGTTCAGGGGCTGGGGCGCGCAGCTGGAGCGGAGGCTGAGGAGCAGCCGGGGGGCCCGCAGGGCGCCAGGGCCGGCACGGCTCCTGCAGGAGGGGCTGCAGCGGCCCAGGGGAAGGGGACATTGGGGACACGGGGACAGCCGGGCGCGGACAGCCCGCGCTTTGCTGTCACCGCTCTGCCCTCACCGCTCTGCCCTCACCCGCCTCCGCCCCTGTACCTGCCCGGTGGCATCCTCCTGAAGAGAAATATGACTGCTATTCACAAACGCTATTAAAAATTAAAGAAAAACAGGCTTCAGGCTAGATTTCTGGCAGACCCACTTGTTTTGTTGACACATAAAGCTGGGGTATTCTTTTATCAAAATTCTGATTATTCTCTTTCGATTATATACACGACACGGCATAAGAACCTCCAATTCTTGTAGGTTTAAGATTACTCTATAGAAAGACTCTACCAGTAAATTAACAAAAAGTAACTGGAAAAGAAAACCAGCAAAAAAGGAGAGAAGTTAAGAGAAGAAGTAACCATTTAAACTAATCTGGAGTGCAATTTGATGTTTCAAAATTATTTTAATTTAATTCACCTATAATGTACAAGCTTTCCATGATTCCACTTCACCTTAGTTTTAACTGCTAAACAGGTCTTTTGCGGACATGAAAAAACAGAACCAGAAGAGAAAAGAGAAGAGCATGAGTGGGTTCAAGCCCGTCCCTGTCCCCATTCCCTGCCCTGTCCCTGTCCCCATTCCCTGCCCTGTCCCCGTCCCTGTCCCGGCGCTGCCGCTGCGCGTGCGCGCATCGCCGGGGCATGCGCATTGCGGGGCCGGTGCGCAGGGAGGGGGGAGGCGGAAGTGGCGCAAGCGGCGGCGAGGCGGGACAGGGACAGCAGAAACAGGGACGAGCAGTGACCAGGACAAACAGGGACCGGGACAAACAGGGACCGCCGGCACTCGGGGACCAGCAGGTCTGCGGGCCCGGCTTTGCTTCCGTCTGGCCCGCAGCTGCCCTGCACACGGGCTCTGCTCCGGGAGCTGAGTCCTCGCACAGTGCCCCACGGCTTTGGAAGTTTCTTTCCGGGCACTGAGTAAACCGAACGGGGAGTTTTCTTGATAATGCGCTGTGCTGATGGTCTTGGTTTTAAAGGTCTCGGCTTCTTGTAACTGGTGGGTTGACTTTCTGAAGCGATTGGTTCATATCGTGTGAAGTGTGGGATGTGCAGAGTAGCCCTGTCCTTCTGAGGCCGCTGCTTTGCAGTGCATTGCTGCTTTCTAGACCTGAAGTGCTGTTGAGATAATGATGGCTGTGTAAGAATCCCTTTTCCTCAGGTAGTGTTTGATTGTAGTCTCTTCTGCACAGAGATTATTTACACGAGTAAATTTTAATCTGAAATAAAGGAAATTTTGTTTGCTTAAGAAACCTAGTTGTATTCTAAGGAAACCAAGCATCACCTCTGTAAGTAAGAGTAAGAATAGCCGAGTACATACTTCCCGAAAAAGATAAGTGCCCGATGATCTCCAGCAAGAGCAAGCTGAAGCCTTGCACCTAAGGGAATAAGATGCGTCATGCTGCTGACTTGATTTCTCCTATTTTAGTTAATGTGACATGATATTTTCAGCTCGTGAGAATTCTCAAGGAACTAATAAATTACAAAATTAGACTTTTGAAGAAATTCTAGACAGACTACTAGACACTTCGTTCACTGATGGTCTTCTTGATTTCATTAAGACTGCTGTATGACAAAAGCTTTGTCTTGTGACGGCAGGTTGGGTTTGTGGTAGTTCTGTACTGCCTATTCTGTTCCAGCCGCAAATGTTCATTTTTATGACAAATTGCATCAGATATAGTAGGAATGTGTGGCTGTGTCTACACAAGCGTGTGCTTTTATAATGAAGCATGACTTATTTCATAATGATTTTAACTTTTGCACAGTTATCCCGAATACTGCACTGACTAGTATTTGTGTTTACAGGGGCTTCAGCTATCTGCCACTGTGGTTGACCACATCAATAAGATGCTGATGCTCTTGGCTATTCCTTCATTCTTCATTAGACTTCGGTGAGGTTTACTTCAGAAGTCCGCATAGTTTCATTCTCTTCTGTTTCCCCAAATGACATTACTCTCTTCATGTATTTTTTGTCTATAACTGAAGTATTTCTTGGTAGTAGGGAAAGGACTAAATTTTCTAGTTAGTAGGCAAAATGTCAAGGATAGGGCAGAGCAGCACACAGGAGTTAAGCCCATAGCCATCCTTAGTGTTACATTTCACTTGAGTGATGCATATCACATTCTCTCTGGGGGTGTTAAATTTTGAGTTACATTGTATATACAGTATATAGTCTACTTTAAACACTCTGCATACTTTCATATAATTCTTTGTTAAAATTGTGAATCTCTTTGGTTGCTCACTCTCCAAATTTTAGTCACTTTAATTACTGGAAGGCAAAAGGTATTTGTAGTTCACAGTCTTCTTCCTTCTGCTCTGTGTGTGTGTTGTGTATCACTGCTCTTCAGGGAGTGTCCCATACTGCTATCTGCCTTTCTTGCAGACTCTGTTGTTTTTGTTTGGTTTTTTTTTCGATATCCATCCGTATGTATAGTTCTGTTTTCACCATTTGTGGGCTTCTTAGGCTCAGGTTGGGATGATTCCTGTCAGTGTTAGTCAAGCTTTTGAGAGCAACAAAGGTATTTGACAGACTTACTTGCTTTCACTTAGTTGCTCTCCAGAAGAGTTGGGAGCACCAAGGATGGCACTAACAATATCTTCATGTTGATTTTGGAAGCCAAAGCTCTGTTGGTTTGTTTTGGAAAATTTATAACTCTTAGAACTGCATACTCATATCTTTGGTTTTTAATTGCTGGGAACAAGAATCTGAAAGCTTCAGAGATTAGCAGTTAGAACACATAACCTTAGTTGTATATATATGTAGGAGTTTTAAGATCTATAAAAACACCTCACTTGTTTTCTACTGGAATGTTATTTACAATGCTCTGTGTTGTTAAGACATCTTCATGGGAAGATAAAAAAAAAAACAGAAAAATCTATTTTTAATTGCTCAAGTAGTGTAACAGAGAGAAACAGGATGAAAAATAGTTAATCTGTTATGTTGTATATCTCCCTGGCTCATTATACTGTCGCTGGGTGAAGATCAATATTGCTGATTAACTTTGAAGTTGACTGTTTCTAGGTGGAATAGATCAGCTTCTCAGTCTGCTAGAATAAAGTGTGAAATAGATACTTTGAACTGAAAAGCTGTGTAAATCTTCTAGTTGCTCTTTCCGCTAGAGACTTGAGATCCTAGTAAGCTAATGACAATGCTGCCGTGGTTTGTGTTTGAAAACATACAGATAAAGGCGTCATTTTTAGCCTCATTCAGTAACATCTTACAGAAATTCTAACTTCTAATCTCTCACTAGTCAAAGCAGGAACAGTATCTGCACCTTTGTAGCAGGATTATACTTCTTCAGCTCAAGCAGAAATTGAAACCTGTCTGATGCAGTATGTCCCAGCTCTGTGCTGTCATAGGTTGACCCTGGCTGGAAGCCAGGTGCCTGCCAGAGCCACTCTTATCATTCCCCTCAGGAGGACAGGGAAGAGAGAATAAAGCTAAAAGCTTGCAGGTTGAGACAGGGAGATCACTCGCCATTTACGTGGACAAAAGAGACTCAAAGTAATTTAACTTACTGGTCATCAAATAAGGGTAGGATAATGACAAATAAGAACAAATCTAAAGACCTTTCCCTCATGTCTCCCATTTTCTGGGCTTAGCTCCACTCCAATTTCCTTACAATTTCTCCCCCTGAGTGGTGCAGGGGACAGAGAATGGGGATTGTGGTCAGTTCATAATGCTTCATTTCTGCCTCCTTCCTCCTCATGTAAATTGGAAGCTAAGAAAGAACAAAAGCTAGTCACCCTATGTGTCCCATTGCAGCCGAGACATCCTCAGACCAAAGGTTCTTAACAATATGTCATGAGTGACTGTGACTTCTTGCTTGCATCTGTTAGACAAGAATAACAGCACTGGAGTGTTCCCTGGAAAATGGGGAGGGAGAAAGAAGGGTCACTCACAGCAAGAGAAGTAATCCTGAGTTGTTAGTGAAGTCTGATACCTTTGGATACTGGAGTAATAATCAAGTGGATTATTGATTTTTCTAAAGAATAAGGTACTTTTAAAAAAATGTGTATAATTTTGCTCTCTGCAACTGTATGTGATGATTTATGTTTGTAACATATGATTCACTGGTCTTTCCATTTTGCAATGGTTTTCCAATTCTATTTAATTATAACTGAATATTTTGTAGGAATTCAGTCTGCTTAGCACTGCAGAAGCTCTTTTGAATGTAACTGAAATGTAGTTTAAGCTTTTACTGAATAGAATACCAAGTTTTTGTGTCCATTCAAGACTATAGGAAATACTTTCCTTCCTGTTCTTTACTATCATACAAAATTTGCTAAAACTGTTTGGGATTAGGGCTGTGGCTATAATACTGCCATCTGGATTTTCAGAAAACAGAAATTGTTTTTTGCTTAGTTTATTAAAACTTACTGCAAACATAAGATTGATAAAGTTGTGGCTTTTCTGTAGATACCCACTTGAAATAAAAATTATACTGCAAAGACAAAGATATCCCCAGAAGAAACGAGATGACAACGTAATGAGAAAATACAGCAATAGCTACTTATTGCTAGATCACTTTTTTCTGTTTCTCGTATGTGTAACTTCACTGCAATAGACTACTCTTCCTTTCCCCTATTCTCAACATTATAACACTGTCACTATTAATTTGTTTCATTGACTTTTAGCACAATGAGTGCAGACCATAGCTGACACAGCCATACATTTCTTAACCTTGTTCCGAGTGCCTTCCATGCTTAGAATCTCTAGATACCCATTTTATTTTCCTTATTATTTTTTCTTTACTTGATTCATTGATGAAAATTTTTCAATCTGTACATAAGCATCTTTTGTTCATTTTAAGTTTAAATGACAGATGTTTTAATTTCTTACAGTCCAGTTTTCTTATAGGGAAAAAACTGAGTACAGAGACTGTTTGTCCATGACCTTGTGCTAGGGAAGGAGCCATTCAAATGCATGGTTTTTATCTGCATTTCTGTACATAAAATATTTACACTGTTTCCATTAGCCTTTGCATTTATATATATTTATTTACATGTAAAGTAATATTTTATTGCCATTTATGGTGTTTTGGAATGTTTGAAAAATCAAGTAATTTGGATGGTCGTCTAATGCCAAGGAAATGTTACTTTCTTCTTGCTATGTATAGTACTAAGAGATGAGACTAATCCCTCTGAAAATTCTTAGTTTCACATAATGAAACTGTCTTATTATGAAATAGGTAAATATTCCCCTTCTGAGTAAGATGCAACTTCTAGTAACTCTTAATTTGAAGAAAATTAGGAGATTCAAGATTCCTTTTATGATTTTTTGTTTAGATAAAGCAGCTATGCCTGTTCATTTGCTGAAGATCATTGAAGGACAATCTGGGACTCCACTACCAAGCCATTTGCAGAAGGAGAATTTGCAACATTTGCAAGCAAGCTGTGATCATACCAACAAATATATTCAGGTAAACTGACCAGTAAAAAAATTTGGTCTTGCTTTGAAATAGCTCCTGTTACATTAGCAAGGCACTTTCATATTCCAGCTCAGTTCGTGATTTTCTGGAACTGTTTGTCTTTGTGTTCATCTGTTGCATATCTTTAAGCAGTGGAAAATTATGACCTTCTTGAGCCTCACTGCATGTTGCTATTACCTTCACTGATTCACAGTCCTGTCCCTTTCTCTTATGTTATTAGACTAAAATTTTGTAGGAGTTTCTATTTTCAAAGGTTATAAGCTGTGGACCAATTTAAAAACACATTAATATGCAGAATGCATTGCTGAAAATGGAGGGATTGGGGAAGGTTAAGTGATATTTTGTTTAAAAGAAATAGTAATAAGCACCTCAATCCTGTTAAAGATCAGATTTCAGAGTAACTAAAAGATTTCTAAAGTAGTTCTCCTTTTGTATGAAATTATGCAATATCCAGTTTTATGAAAAGTGTTGTTTGTAGCAGCTACCAGCATTGAGACACAATTAGTTTTTTTATCATTACCGGGTGTGCACTTATATTTGACAGTAATCCCAAATGTATTTCGGATTGGAAGTACAATCCTGTTATACTTGCAGAATGCAGAAATAACCTTTTTCATGCCTAAAACAAGTATTCACTGTAAAATGCAGTGTCAGTTCTTGAGTGTGTTCTTTTTTTAATCTGTTTAACTTTTTTGTCTGTGGCTCTGAGAATTGTTTTAGGCATCCCTGCTGCTTATGTATCAGGAAATCAGCATTAACCCAGGCTGTCTTTCAATCTGGTAATTAAAAAAAGGGGGAAAAAGTTAAGGCAGTTTGGTTCTGTAGAAAACCTAAGTTGTCTTGAATGCTTCAAAAAATGGCACAAACATTTTAAAAATATGAGCTGAACTGATCTAATTTTTTTCTGTATCCGAAAGCAACATTTTTGCTACCACAGCTGTATATTCTCAGTTCCAAATCTAGTGCTTATGTGACCCCGTGATTGAGTGCATTCATGAGAAGGAAACTGGCAAAAGACAATCCATATTGCTGGAGAGAGGATAATTTTCTGCTGCTCTCACTCTGCACTGGATCATTGTGGTGTCACATTGGTGCCAGGAGTGGTGCACTTCGGTATAGTGAAGGAACAGAACTGCCCTGTTTGGAAGCAGGCAGCAGTTGAATGGTGCAGTAGGTGATTTGATTGAGAATGATTCAGCCTCCCTCAGGTCCTCTAAAGGAACAAATGGAAACATCAATAACCACTGCTCCTAGCAAACGGGGTTTATTCCTCAGGGAGTAGTTTTCTGTCCCTGTCCACCTGCACGGTACATAGACTTTCCTGCTTTGAAGAGCTATGTCTGCAAGCAGCCCTGATGTGGAAGAACAGGGATTCTTGTTCAGAAGAAAGCAGTGAAGGAGACAAAAATGCATTATAAATTAGAAAATGTTTCTGCCAAAATATATGTTTCTGTGTGGAAAGCTGAGCAATTACTGCCAGACTATGATTTAAAGCATACATGCAGTGCTGTAGCTGATTCTGAAAGGGAAAATGTGTAGAATGTCTTTCTCAGACTTCTGCCTTACGTTAAGAGAACTTCATGCTGCTGCTGACATGGATTAGTAGGTGACTAAAACAGCTTGGCATAAACAGCACAACTGGAGGGCTGATAAAGCTGGTGCTAATGCACCATTAAATGTGAAGGAAAATCCAGTTCTACAGGCTGAGCTTGAAGTGAACCTTAGAATGCACTGGTGTTAGGTTATCTTAGTGGTGGCATACTGTCACTCTAGACCTGCCAAAATAGGGATCAGGTCCTCCTTTGACAAGGAGGGAAGGGCAGAGGAGGATTATTATGAAATGTGTTCTGGGAAATGCGACAAAAAACATTTGAGATGCTTCTGTCTGACTTGTGTGCCTCAGTCCTTTCATTCTTCTGCATGTTTTTATCTTCCTGGCACCTCTTTGAAAACTGCAGGTTTCAAATTTGTGGATAAACAGCACAAGCAATGTTTGTACCTCCTCAGTCATCATGTCTGTTAACTGAACATGATGCCTTCTCCTACTAGTTCATAATTCTCTGCATTTTTCTGTGGCGAATCTGAACCAAACCTTAAAACCAGCTCTCAAATCAACTATAGAACCAAATTGAGGGAGCGAGGCCTTGTAAGGAAGGAGATACATGCAGTAGAAGAATTGATCAGTTTGAGAGTATGTCTAGTGGCATATGAAATGTTGAGGATTTTGGAAAAATCTTTTTGGAAAAAGTTTGCTTCTGAGCTCAATAAGCAGTGCAGGATTTATGAGGGAAGAGTCAATTTGAGTAAGTTTTGCTAAGGTAGGTTCTTTTGAAGTTTGGAGCTTAAGTGTTTCAGGCACGTGGAGAAGGCAGTGAGGCAGTATGAGGAAGTGCATAGTAGCTGGGGAAGAGAACTATATTAACACCTGCTGTAGTGTAGGTGTTTGGGGTACAAAGAAAAGTGGAGGGGCCAAAACATTATAGCAAAGAATGTGGTCTCAGAGTTTGAAAACTCTTTGGAAGGGGATGTAAAAGTAAATATAAAAAGTAAAGATGGTCAAAAAGCAGCCACTATCGCATGAATGAATTTCACTTTTAAATAGTGTGCTGGTGCAGATCAACATTTCTTACTAAGAAAAAAAAAAATATGTAAATGTTGAGTGTTCCTGAGGTGACTGTTTCATTGCAAAGACCTTTGTTACAAGAAAAATTCTGTAGTCATTATATATATATGTGTATGTGTATATATAATGAAATTTTAAACAAAGCTGTAATTTTGAAAACAAGTGAGAAACCTTTCTGTTTTCAACAGGTAAGTTCCTGCTTTTCACAGAGAAGACTAATGAGTTTTGTAAGGAGATTTAATTATCAAATTATTTTGGAAATCAGCATTTGTAAATAATGTTGAGGTTTTGTGGAGTGGTGTTATTTCTTTATAAAACAGTTAATAAAATCTTGTTGAATTTGATTTGGATTACTCCCTAGTTAGCATGTTGCAGGACAAATTTTACTCTGAAAGGCCTCTGGACTAATAATTCCCTGCTGCATAATTTATCCTGATTTGGTTTAAGAAGCATTTGCTAACGTTTAAGTCAAATTTCCCGCTGAATATATGTACTGTAAAATCACTGTGATTTACCTGACTGTCCTCTTAATGTTGCATTTGTAGACATATTGCCCCCTCTCTTTCTACAAGAAACCTTTTAGTCTATTTTTGTGCTGTTTTTTAGCTTTTTTAAGCATTTTACAGAGTCTGTTTTCAATATTTTTATTTTTCTTTATTGAACCAATTTTTGTGGTTTTATCATTGAGAAGGTTACAGTGCTTTATCTGCCACACTGTGAAAGAGCACCCTTGACTGACATTTTTGGTACTGTTGATGATACTATCTTTCTAACTAGATGTGTTGATTCCAAAGAGATGTTAACATCACTGAAGTTGCTGATTTTTGCTTCATTGTAGCTTCAGCATCACAATAAAAAGAGTATTTTGAATTAATTTTTAAATTATAGCATCTTTTAGAGCATTTGTATTATTGCCAAATAATTAGGGCATGACAGTTTCAAATCTTTGTAATACTCTTCTCACAGCTGTATTTCTTTTTACAGAAGATTGTTTACCTTCATATGCATCTATTATATCTTGACTGCACTTTTGTTCTGATACTTATGTTGTAATCCTTTGTCAATATTATTGGAGAAATTGCTTTATCTTTTAAGATTTTGATCGCTACCTCTCCAGATGCCTTTCAGCTTTTGTGCTAAAACTCTAGTCTTTTTTGCTATTTTTATAACTAGTAAAACTTATGTGTATAATTCCATAGCTGCTGCTTTATTGTTTATCATCTAGTCAGTAGCATCTAAATAGTATTGACATGTAATACTTCCTTTGTTATGTCTCAAGAATGTTGCTTTTGATCGCTGTCTATAGCAGTTGTTTTTTTGGTTTTTTGTAAAGAATGTAGATGGCAATTTGTGCTTGTTCCATAAATTCTGCCTTTTTTATCTTACAGATATTTCAACTGGTAACAGTATTTCAGTAACTCAGAGGCATACAGTCTTAGTTCAAATTTTATTTTATTTTTTGCTTTGTAGGGAATAGTTACTCTTTCTTACCCATTAACGAAACTCAAAGATGGAACAGACTTTTTCAAGATTGTTGTTCAAGGTACTACATTTAAGTATATATTTTAAATTTATGGTACTACATCAGTAGTTCCTGCTTCTATATAGTATTCAGTAAAATGTTAGATTTAAAATACTCTCTAAAACTGTTAGTTTATCTTGAACTTATGCCAGGTAAGTTAATGGAAACAATACAGTCTTTATATTTCAGTAGACTTCTTGTTGCATAACTTTTTAAAAGACTGTCCTGGGAATGTATTAGCTATTTGTACAGCTTTAATAGTGTATTTTCAAACTGCTTATCATAAGAAGGACCAGGAAAATTGCATACATAATAGTTACCACATAGTGTATATATATATAGCATATACTGTATACGGACACGTTTAATATAGGTCAGTATTTTGAATAGCAGCAAAATATTTGTGTTTCATTCTGTTTTAATTTAAGCATTTAAGAAAAGGAAACTTCACCTGACTACTCAAGTATTTGAATACCAGTAGCTAGATTAGCACTTTGAAAGACCTAAGTTATTCATCATGTAATAAATGATATGAAAAAATAGCGTGTTCCTTTTAAGTCTTAAGCTTATTGCTCCTCCAGTCAGGAAAGCGGGGGAGGTAATTTGTCAGGGGTTTGTTGGGTTCAAGGAACTTTCCTTGTGTTTCTCTCCATTTAATTCTCAGCTTATTGCTTACAGTGGCTAGAGGATCACACGTGCTCCCTCTGAGCTCCTGACTGCTGTGCCTGAGCAGCAGCCTGGGGTGTGCAGGTCCTGCCTGGTGCCGCTGCTTGTGGCTGATGTTAGCAGAGGTGAACGAAATTGTTGGGACCTTAGTCAGTCCCCCTGCTGGCTCCAGGGTTCTCAAAGGGATGCTTAACCTCCCTGAGTCTTGCTGATTTCAGTGACTGTTCAGGAGAGGAGAGTTCATGGACGTTCTCCATCGAAACATAAGTTTGCACCTCTAAATCATTGAGACATTAAAAAGTAGAGAACTTTTAAAATAACTACATGATTTCTGCTTCAGTCTTCCTGGAAGGCTATTAATTAATATTTCTATGACCTAGAGTATCTTCAATAGAGATTCTACAATAGGATCTGTATTAATGTGACTGGGTAATATTTCCTCTCTAATACTTTATATTGAATTATTGAATTATGCAAGTGGAAATCTTTCTCATTTCTGTTTAATTGTATGCTGATGTACAACAGACATATTTTAATCCTCATATGAAGAATATTATGAGCAATATACCTGTAATTAGCACATTTCTTGTTTGTACATTAATTGAAATATGTTAGACTATAGATCAAGTTGTTTTGTAAATCTCTTTCCACTGCTGGTTTTTTTTGGAGAAGGTATAATGATTGGAATCACTTTTGCTTTTTTCCTCTAGATTCGGATAACTTGTGTTCCCGGATCAACAGCATCAATGTTTTAATATATGGAAAAATGGCAGAGGATTGTGCAAAAATCATACACCATGGGGTAAAAAAACCACCAAAACACATATACATATGTTTTGTTTTAGGAATTGTTTTTCACAAATGTATGTTGACTTCTTTTCTTGTCTTAGTCTACCTATGCCTAAAATGAGAAATAGTTTGTTCAGTCCCTTCAAATCTGTAGTATTTGCTTAGGTAAATTCTTTCTCTCACTAATATTGAAATAAAGAAACTCTTTTTATCAGTGCTGTTTACCTAGCAAGCAAAGGATCATGAATATGGATAATAGAGAAGTCACCCATTTATATTCGTATTTTGCGTGTTTTGCCATTTGATAATATATATTTTATCATTAAATTCCCTTGAAAGACAGTTACACTAAAGCATTAAAAACAAAAATTCAAACCTGTGTATACAGGGTTTTTTTACTCACTTGGTGCTGGTGTCTTGCTTTGTCAGAGATTAGCTCCAGGTAAAAGACTTAGACAAGTCAGCCTGTGAGTTTGTGAGACAGGGTCTTACTACTAAAGAAGGAAAACAAGATAAAAACAATTATCTCAGTCTTTTTATAAGATTGCCTAAGAGTTTGCTGACATTTCAATATTAGCCAAATATGAAATTAAACTTAGTATATGATACATTATGAGCTCAGGTTAGTGCTTTTTCATTTCTGATAGGAATTCACACTAAGTCATAGAATAGTTTGGGCTGGAAGGCACCTTTAAAGATCAGCCAGTTACAACCCTCCTGCCATAGGGAGGGACATATAGGCAGGGACGTATGCCACCTCATTAGATTGCTCCAAAGCCCTATCCAACCTTACTTTGAACACTTCCAGTGATGTGTCGTCCACAATTTCTCTGGGCAAATTACAGGTTTTGTGCAGATTTCTCAATTCCATGGAATTTTGAATTTTGATGGGGAAGACAGGGTGGAAAATTCCTGAACTAATTTGCTTAATATGCAAGCTGCAGAATCTTTTTAAATTCAATGAACAAATCAGTTTTGGCCTGATAAAAATACAAATCTTGAACAGGTCACTGAGCAACAATTAGAAGATAAAAAGATCATTACTAAAGAGCTGGGTAGGAAACTACAACCCACAGGCAACCTCCCTTAGACAGCCAAGGTGCGCTAAAACCTCAGTTTGTTCCCCCTCAGTGAACTAAACCTACATGGTGCTTCCCTCATGTCTCAAATGAGATTTTAATTTTGGAAGAATATGAAAATGAGGAAACAATGATTTCTGAAGCTAGCAGAGTTTGAAAAAAGCCCCATTTTTTAGCCATTAAAGAATTACTTCAGTAAGATCCAGAAGGTACTGTTTATTTGCTGCATACCATTTCAGATTTTAGTATTTTTTAATTTCCATATCATTCTTCGAATACTGTAAGAACTTTGGCTAAGTAGCCAGGGGGAGGAGCTGGCGATTTCAAAAAACATGAGTAACCATGTTGTCTCCTGAGAGTCTTCTCAAAATATTGTCTTTCCTGTATTTCACACTTTCTGAATGAGGGAAATAGAATTTCTTTCTGTCATTTAAAAATTACGTTTGAATCTCATAATTTATTTATGTAATACACTTCTGTTGATATCAAAATCCACCATTTTATGTAACTAGCTTTTATTCCCAAAGCAATTACAAGATCTTCTTAGCTAAAGGTGAAATAGAAACTAAACTATTTTGAAAACTAATATAACATTAAATTTCAAAGCACCGTGCAAATATTATGAAAGTTTTTTTACATGTTTAGAAACTGCAGGTCACAACCTGTCAAAGTTGACAGTGAATTTGTAAAAAATCTGAGAATGTATCTGTTCTTTCTGCTTGTAGAACTAGATTTTGAGGTTAGTGCTGTCTTTTCCTCATGAAAATTGCACTGTCCTTTCACAGTTTGAGAGGAGGTTTAGTTTTGGGTTTTTTTTTAATTTGGTGCTATGTATGACATATATATTACATGACAGTAATCACTAGTTACCTAATATTACTCCAAAAATTTTTCATTTATTATCAGCTTGTTAAAAGGCTGAGTCTATGTAATTCTGAAGTTCTTCCTGACACAGGAGAGCAAGACAAGAGAAGTTTCCTGTACAGAGCTCCAACCCTGTCTCAGCAGCCACATCCCAGAATCTTGTGCAGTCTACATTCTAATAAAATGCTGAAATGGAAGTAATGTATGAGCAAGGCATAGCTGTTTAGATAAAGGCTGATTTTACTGTTGAAGGAATATTCTGGGTAGCATCAGCTAACAGTGAAAGGAAAGACACGTACTAACACCTGATTTCAGCAAAATTCATGGAGTTTCCTGAATTTCACATTTGTGTGTTTCTGTATCTGGAAAAAATGAAACAACTTTCATGTATGTTAGTAGGACAGTGTATTAGGGGTGCAAAAAATACTGAGTGTTCTAATTGTTTTGACACGTTTTAACTTAGCTTTGAGTATGGCTTACTTCTCTAGGTTTATATATTACTTTTCAGTCAAAGTGTACATTATGGCACTACATGAAAATCACCATGCCCTAACTAGTTTCATTCTGAATTAAACTGTCTGATTAAATCTATGTTTTCTGCAAAATTTTTTTCCCCAATGTTTTAATGACTACATATATCACTGTCATTTAATCTAGAAGCCTTTCTTTTTCTTGCACAAAACATTAAGGTTTTGGATCTTAGATCATTTAGCGTAGCAATGTCAGATTGCTGAAATAGCAAAAAAAGCGCTGTCATAGTGCAATATTTGGCTGAAACTGTCAACTTTAATCAGAAAACTATTTTATTTGTTGTAATAAAATAAATACATGAAGAAAAGTGATTCTGTAAAAGTTTATGGAAGTGCTTTTGGTAGAGGCTTGAATAGAAATAGGGTTCTGAGTCTAATATGTTTATTGGAATGGAGCACACTGGCACAGCCCTGCTAAACAGTTCTGATAGCAAGGGAGCTGACTATAAAGGAGCTTTACATTGTATCTGATACCTTTTTTAATCTCCTCTGATTACCTAAAGACAGTTAATGTTTTCTCTATCTTCTCCTCCTTTTTATTTTTTTTCTTTTTTTTTTTCTTTTTGATTTGGTGAGGTTGCTGCTAAAAACATGAGCTGCTGCTGGGACTTGAATAATGTACCCTTTAAATCCTCTTTTTCTTGTTCTTGTTGTGGTGTCTGAGGAACTTTGTACCAAAGTGAAAATAGAGTTACAATTGCTTTCTGTGCCATAATCTCAGGAGTGACGCCAAAGAAGTTTGTGAGGTCTCTTTTGCTACCAGAAACCTACCTGTTGAATGACCTACCTATTTAACCCTTAAGAAAGCTGTTGGTCCAGCCAAAACAGAGTTTATAGGAGAGTTTCTTAAAAGTACAGCTGTAATTCAATGACAAAGAAGCTCTAAGAAAAAATGTTTTATCTCTGCTGGTCTGATGTGTGATTTCTTTTCTCCCTTAGTTAAGTTAACCAGAAAGGAGTCAGTCTTTGTTGTATTCAAAGAGGAGTGATTCTTTTGCTTTATTCAGTGTGAATCTTTCTCCCTAGGCTTTGTCAAAAATAGCACTCAGCTACAGTAGCATTATGAGTGTGAAAATTTTAGCAGAATTAAAAAGAAAAGTTTTCTGGCATTTGTTGTAAATATAAATTCCATGGGTAGAAGAACTAGATTGGGAAACTTAGACACTTTACAATTTGTTCAGGATTTTTGTTTCTTCAGTGTCTTGAGACTTTAGGGTGAAATTTCACATTATATAGTCTTAAGATAGAGCATGTGTTATAGTCTGTAATTTTCTGTTTATTGCTCTGTCCCCATAGGAAACATGCATAGTTGCAGGATTTAAGGTGATAAAATTGCCTACAGCAAGAGAGGATGGTAGACATGATTGTCAGCTGGAAGTGTCTGAAGAAACTGGATCAGCCATTTATGTATGTGGTTGGCCACCTTTTTTTTTCTTTTAAATTTCCAAAACACTTACATTAACATTTTGCTTTATAATAAAAAAACTCCCACTAAAATCTGTTAGAAACTGAAATGGTACAGATTATTTTACCATGTTCATCAGGAAACATGACATGTTTCCTGTGTGTGTATGTGCATGTGTAATTTTATAATAGTCCTAACCAAATTGTATTCCAGGTAAATTTCTACTTGTCGAGTGCAAGACTTTGACCATGGTTGACTTTAGGTAGAATCCTAGAGCTGTTTAAACTACTCTTGTACATAACACATTTCAATGATGCAGACAAGGTAGAGGGTGCAGGAGTGATTTCAGGTCTATAATTTTTAGTTTTCTCTGGTCTATGAGTTTGTACTGTTTTAAATCATTAGTTGTTACTTTTCAAATACATGGATTGCTATAATCTAAATTTTCTACAGAGAACTGTACTCTTTTGTCCTGAGTAAAGTATTTGGTCTTTTGTACTGCTCTCACATCAGTTCTGTTTAGTTTTATCTGTATAGTTGTTGTCTAATTAAATCTTAAATTTAAGAAAAAAATGCTGGTTTTTTTTAATTTCAGAAAAGCACTTTTGTTTTGGAATTGACCTCTATAGGTAACTAAAACTTGGCAGACAGCTCAGTGAGAAACAAAATTATTTAAAATGATAGTGCAGACCGTTTCATGACATTCATTATCTGTTGGTGATGATGATATATAGGTAGAAAGAATATTTTTCATTGAAGACCATGGATAGCAATACCGCCCTGAGTCTGAATAGGTGTGTGTAAACTAAAAGTGTCTAAATTTTAGAAACTACACCAGGCCTTCGACTGAGTTTGGCATGACCTCATGACATGCAGTCTAATCCCAAAGTCACTGTGCAGCTCCCTGAATGCCTGGGTTGTGCTGACGTGTTTATCTCATCATTGACCACAGAATGGAGCTTGTGGCACTTCGTTTGGTGACACGCATGTTGGATGCTTAGCATTAATTCAAATGAGCAGACTTTGTGTGTGCTTCACTTCCCCAGTCATAGCTTCTCATTCGGCTGTTTAAAATCGGGAATGCTGCTGAGGTGGAGAGCAAAAGCAGATCTCCAGCAGGAGTGGGCAGTGCTGGGGCAGGGCACAGCTGTGACAAGGGGCTCTGTGTCCTGCCTCAGCCAGCCTGGGCTGTGGCGGTGGGATGGCGGCTGAGCCCTGTGTTCCCCACAGAGAGTGGGGGTGTGTTGGCTTTTTGTCAAGTCACCAAAACTAGTTCTTTTAAAAGACCTTACATTGAAGATAAGTCTGGCTTATAAGTAAGGCTCAAAAAGCTTACAGACGATCTTTAAATAAAATTTATCCCATTCTGGTGGGATCCCATTACTTTTCCCCCAAATGAAAGTAACAAGTCACTGAGAATAGATCTGCTCTAAGCATTGACATGTACATACATCATTACGTACAAAACCTCGAACTCATTAAAGGTCTATGTTAAGCAAGTGCAATTTTAAATTTGTGGCCTCCAACTTTCAAAGACTACTCTATTAATGTGACCTAACATACTCGACTGGGTGACATTAGAAAATGTGTGTATTTTTTTGAAGAACCTTTTGTATGAGTGTAACTGCAGTAAATACTATTTTTTTTTGTTCTGTAGCTAAAATTTTACTAGATTCAGATACTATCCTTATGGCAGAAATGTCTGTAGGGCTGGTTTGTATTTCTGTATAGTGTTGTATTTGCTTTAAAGCTGTCAAATGTTGTCATATTTTCAGTACCTTCAATTTTGTAGTCAGAAAGTTTGTTATTTTTTCTCCACAGATTTACACTAAACCAGGAACAACTTCTGCTTCAGAAACTGCATCTGTGGTGAGTTTGTATTTGGGATATTTTTAAATCACATGAGATTAACTGCATGTTAACAAAGAAGGTGTGGAATTAATTTTTGTTCCTGTTTAATTTACTTTCATACTTTTATCCCAGCAGTCATTTAGCTTTTACTTTTGGAAATAATATATCTGGAACACAAAATAAAATATGAAAAAAGTAGTACATTTTCTGTACTTATAGAATAGTTCCCATCTTGATCTCCAAACAGATTTCATGTTCATTTAGGAAATTGGAATTACAAAGGTAACTGTTGGTCTGACTAAGATTGTATGCTTGTGTTGTAAAAAGAAGAAAGGAAGTATGAAACTTCTTTTGATTTAAGATCAGACTTCGTATACTGATCTTAACATTTGTTTTGATTTCTGTTTGGAACAAGCCATGATGTGTCTGACTTAAAATTCTACAAGAAATAGTGTTTTAAAGGCAGAGGAACTGGTTTATGAAATTGTAGTGTTCTTTATCATGGTGTTAAAGATTCACCAATGGTGACAGAGCTTGTTTTCAATTTTTACTTACAGTTTCATTTTTTCAGTGTAATACTTGAAAACCTAAGTTATCAATCAGTCTGAGAGAACTCGTATTCTTTAAAAGAGTCTAATCAGCAGCCTTAAGATGAGAGGAGAATAGTCCTTAAACTGTAGAAAGTACCCTTAATTTCTTTAATCCTCCAGCAACTGTGATATTTTAATCAGAAGATGTGCACAGCGGCTGTGAGAGGTAACCCCCCCCACCAGTCCAAGACAAGGGTTCTGTGCAGTGACACTGCCAAGCACAAATACAAAGCTATTTATGTATGTGCTTTAAAAAGTCCTCTGGATGGACATGTAAAATTGAATCAGTAAAAAATTGTCATTCATTGTTCTTTATTGTAATGACTTTTACTCACCTTTCACGTATTGAAACTTGCTTCAATTAACTGGTTGGCTTATTGTAAGAAAGATGCAATCACAGAAAGGATTAAAAGTCTTGTGTGCTTTTTGAGTCTCAAGTGAATAAGATACAAAGAAATAGATAATATTTATTTCTTTTTTTAAGATGAAATGAATATGTCTGAGCATGAATGATGTTAAAAGACAAAATTCAGTGTGAATGTTTGAATAATTTTTTCTTCTGTTCCCTCATTGTATCATGCGTTTTTAGTCTGTTGCTCCAAAATATGTGTATACTCCCCTGAATCATCTTAAAGGTGGAACTATAGTGAACTTGTATGGCGTTGTGAAATTCTTCAAGCCTCCATACATTAGCAAAGGAACTGGTATGTACTATATTCAAGATATTTGAAATCTCCTCCAGCCAGAACTGTTCTTACTATGTTTGTTCAAAATCAACCAGAACAGCAAATTCACATGATCCTTTGACCACAGCTTTGACCAACTGATACCAAGGAAACAGAACAAAAAATAGATAAGAGATCAGTCAGTTTAGGCAGACTGGTGAAGACAGCAGATGAAGAAAGTTCCTAAAGGAGCTTTGTCATTTGTCTAGCTACTTTAACAAGACTTTGGGGAGCTGAGGCCTTGGAACATCTTAATTAGACAAGCACTGATTGCTGGAAATCATTGGGGCAGCCATATCTTTCCAGATATGTAAAAACAGGGAAGTTAAATGCACTGATGTTCGAAGTAGCATGTCTCTGAAGCAGCTAGGAGGGATTTTTTCCTACTGAGTTATTTGTCAAGTTAATCACTTCAATTTCTTAAGTAGTAGAAATTTAATAGGGAAAATTATTATTTATTTAGCAACTAGTCCTGCCTAAATGTAATTAATAATTTCCTAATATGTCTTCCCTGTATATTTTCAGTTGACGTTATTAAAATAACAGTATCAGTGGAGAACAGGGACACAATATGATATTTCTTATTTATGAAGATAGTTGTAATTCACTTGCTACTTTATAATGAAAATCTCTAAAACAGTTTTAATTAGTCTGGGGTTTTGAATAAAAATATTCACTAGTCAGTCAAATATTTCAATGTTGGTTTTTTATTTTTTTGCACAATCCAGAGTGATGTTTGCTTGAGAGGGTACAAAATGCTCATTGTTCTGCATTGTCAGGGCATGAAGTGAGTCTTACTGGAAAATGCTATGGTTGCTTTAGATCTGGCCCAGTCCTGCACCAATAGATTCTCTGTCGGACACTGTAATCGTAGAATCATCTAGCTTTAAGCACTGGAAGCATGGAAAGTGAGGCCACTGTACTTTATCCACGTGGGTCTTTATTCACTATATAGATATGCCCTAAGGTATAAGATGCTGCTCCTTGTTACACATATTAAGGCTTAAGGCTGAGGCTTTGCACAGTGTTCCCACTGAAGGTGGGTACTGCTGGACTGGTACCTAATTTAGTCTTGTCGATTTATATAATCTATAATTATAAGTTCATCAATTCCATTGCCATTATTGCATTAGGCGAGTGTTAAAACACTGATGAATGAAATAAGTTGTCAGTATCTTCGTAAATCATTTATTACAGAGAAAGTTGTTTTAGGTAAGCACACTTTTGCTTAGGGCGTATAGTTTGAAACATCTGTATATAGGAACTTTATGAGTTCTGAAAACTGTCCAAGAAAGTCCTTTGGGGTCTTGCTTTGTAGAAGAGACAGATGGGATATTGTCTGCTAGAAGATCTGTTGGAAGTGTTCAAAACTATATTCTAACTTTCCTTCCCCAATAGTTTAAGATATTATAATTTTTAACAAAGATGATATTCTCCTCTCTCCCTTCCCTTAATCTTAAGGATATCTCAAGTGCTTGACCTTGAAATTTAAAAGAAAAGAGAAGTAAATAGAAGAAAAAAGAGCCTCTGTCTTCGTGGTGTCCAATTACAGAGATTATGTGCTTGACCATGGAAGTTTTAGGACATTACAACCTACTGCTGCCCCAACCCTTTTTTTTCATGTAGATACTGATCAGTGTTTTCCATAAAGAAGGGATGAATGAAGAAGAATCCTTGCTGCTGGTTAACAGTGTCATAGAATTAATGTCCTATTTTCCTCGGGAAACCTCCATCTAGCATTTTATCATAGACACATGGAGTATATTTGTATGTCACATGTTCAGTTAAAAATCTCATTTTATCCTACCTAGGCGTGCATGTAGATTGTATTTATTTTATTTTTATGAAATATTTCTTAGAATCAAAATTAATAAAGGATAGCAGTTTTGGAAAAGACACTTCTAAAAAGCTTGACCACTTCCAAGTCAACAGTTCTGCATGCCCAAAATGCAGATTAAGAATCAAATCAGATCCTTACAGAAATTTTGTATCTCTAAGTTTTCTTTTTATTTTCAGTTTTTATTTGATCTTGAGCCAAGTTCATCAAACATTCCAGAACTTGTTTAAAATTATGTAGCTGAAAGAATGAACTCTAATTTAAACTATACCATTTGGTCAGAACTACGATAGTCATTTTTTAGCAAGCAATGGCAAACCAACTTTATAGTACAAAGCAAACCCATCACAGAATGTTGTGGTATCCATTTGTGAGGAAGCAGACGCAGTTAAACCTGCAGTAGTTTTTCCTTCAAAGTATTGTGTTCCATTTTGGGCTTTTTTTCTGAATCAAAATGTTGAGGATTTATTTAAGTTTTGCAGAACAGAATAAAAACTGTTGCACAGGTAAAGATAGCAATTTCATTTCTGGACACCTAGAGATTAGAATGATGTTTTCCCTTCTGTTCACAGTGGTTTATATGCATTTCTTTTTAAAATAACCACTCTTTCTTATCTTAAAATATGAAAGATAAATAAAAGATAAAAAGACAGTTAAAGGAATTAATAAAAATAATAAATAATTTAATAAATAGTTAGTAGAAATCTCAAGACAGTGACTTTGATCTACAGTTTACAAATGAAAGCATTGAAATGTCTGTTTAGCCAGATGCTTCTGGTAGTTACCAACTTGTATCTTTAAAGAGTATCACCATGTTAGAAATAACAAGCTCTAGTAAAACAGTTTGATTCTTCAGAGGTTTTGTTCTGGGCTTCTGCAATATATGTTTGTATATACATAGATATATATATATATATACATAGGAGTGTGTGTACATTTGTTTTATTTTTTCCTGTCTTGTTGAAATATAAATGGTAAATAAGCTGGGTTAGCTGCTTTGTGTTAGTGTAGACACTTGAGTATTGAATGGCCTCAGTAATTTTTGAAAACAGTATTAAATGTTTCATTTAGTTTTGAAGAGAGAATAATTCGCTGCAATAATCTCTGCCTTTTTTGTGTGTATTGAAATAAAAGAAACAGAAGGCAATTTTTAATTAGAGTCCCTGACTGCTAACAACAGTGCCCAAAACCTTTTTTATGTCTTGGAAGGGAGAAGTTATTGGTTCAGGGTAGTGGGTTTTCCACTAAATGTTGCTGAAGAATAAATATGTGATTGCCCAGAAATGGATGTGTAATTAGATCAATGCTTTCCACCTTAACAATTTATANGCTTTTTCTGAGACTATCTAGTATGAAAGTAAAAAGCTTCTGTAGCGTATAAATTTGCTGAACTGTGCATCCATTGTGTCATATTTTTAAGACAGGTTATTGCAGGTTAAATCTACCAGTGGTAAAAATTCTCTTTTAAAGAAAATCAGTGGATTTTTTTTAATCAGTGGAGTGAATTTCTCTAGTAAGGGAAAATTGACTCCAATATTTAAACTTTCATTATTTATTTATTTATTAGCTTGGTAATGAAGGGAGTTTGCTTTGTTGGAAAGTATATTGAGAAAAATCAAAAGTGTGACCAATGACATTATATTGTTTTGTTTAACTCTGGGACTTTATGTAAATTCAGCAATTCCGTGTAGAGTTTGACTCACTGTTTTTTCAGAAAAGTGAATT
>VWZV01000319.1:69603-81193 GCA_013397155.1 Irena cyanogastra | reverse complement strand
TAAATTCACATGTCTTTAATATGTATTTCTTCAAATTTGTGTTCTTAGTTGCTTTTCTTTATAGAAGACAAATTGAATGTGTTGAGGTTTCTTTCACTTGTAAAAATTTGTCTGTTAATGACTCTTGCCATTTCTGATCTGTCTTGTCAGATCAGCATTCTGATATATAATATAATATGATGTTCTGTCTTTCATTGTGTTGTCAGTGATAAATTACAGCATTTTTCCAAACTGCTAGTGTGAAATGATAGATGCTGCTTGTAGAGGACTTCCTGAAAGTGTAGTGCTCTTCTGTTTTTTAGTTTTGAAGGTTTCATATATGTCAGTGGAAGACTTTGATATGCAATGACCCCATTACTTTTCAAAAAAGCATATCTGAAATTTCAGGAGACGATATTTCACTTGGCCAAAGTGGTGGAGTGAAAGAAAGGATAAAGAGCAGAAGACAGATGCTTATGCATTACCTGGAATTGTTGTCCTTTTTGGCATTCCTGGACACACCTGACAGAGTAGTAAGAATTCCCATTTCTGTTGAAAGAAAGTGGGTTTTTAGAAGTAGTGTTTTTTATTTGAGGATTTTGGTATTGGTCAGCACTCTATGCTGTTTTATAGTCTGAAAAACTCTAATCTGTGTTACAGATTAAGTTTAAATAAGTGACCAAATCCAAAGGTATTTGTTTGAAAATAAAATAAAAGCTTTCTTCTACACTATGACAATTTTTTTTATGGGGAAGAAAGATAGACTTAACTCCTCTTTTTTTGACTTCCCTATTTTTATTTGCTCAATAGGTAGAGTTTTTCTTTTACCACTGCTTTGTAATTAACTGGTTTTACCCCTGTCAACTGTCATTCAAGTTACTCCCTGTCTTTTCTCAGAAAACAGAAACGTGCTGTTGCTGAACTGTTTAGATATAAGAGCAGGAAATGTACTATTGATACTCCTGCCACCCTTCCGAGGAAGTGAGAATGTATGAGAGACACTTTGTTACTCTAAGCTAGTGCTCTCAACTATGAACTTTACTGCAGGATGTTGATCTACTGTGACATCTCACAATGGAAATCAACTTTAAACTTTCCAGTATCCTCTCTGAACTGTGACAAACACCAGTAATTGCAGAGCAGAAGAAAAGTTATCAGTAAGAGTAATACTTCAGTGCTAGAAACTCTTAAAAGATAATTTTCTGTGTAATTTTGCTATGAGACTGAGTCTACTGGATGTATAAAAATGTACCTCAGGAAAATAATTTTGTTTCAGAATTGTTGATCAGATCTTTCTTGAACTGTTTACCCAGAGGTGGTGGTCCTCTTTAGTCTGGTAACAATTGCTAAATGCTAATTATAACATTTATCTTTTTCTATTAGGAGAGCAAGCGCAGCACTCAACTGCTTAAAACGTTTTCACGAGATGAAGAAAAGAGGCCCTAAACCTTACAGCCTCCATTTAGATCATATTATTCAGAAAGCAATCTCAACACATCAGAAAAGGGATCAGTACCGTGTGCAGAAAGACATCTTTATTTTAAAGGTATTATGATAATTCATTTTTCAAACCTGAATTCGACACTGTGTTCTGGACACTTGGATCCTTCTCCTCAGGCTTCACTCAGTGTAATTCAGAATCATTTGTGTGATTCTGTGTAGTAACTAAATTGCATTTCTAGAAATTGAGGCATGAAATTCCAGTAACGTTTAATGCTTTTTGCGACCAGTTGTGATCTCTTACTTTTAGAGTCTTAATGCGGTACTATAACCATCTACCTTCAAAGGCACATTACTGTGAAACACAGCCCTTTTAATGATTTTTACATGGGCAGTAAGTATTTCATGTGGCAAGACAGAAAAAGATGATTCAAGGAAACTTTTTGTAATTTTTCATGTCTGTATTCCAGGATACAGAAGAAGCACTCATCATGAATCTTCGAGACAGCCAAGTTCTCAATCACAAAGAGAATCTTGACTGGAATTGGAATCTAATAGGGACCATACTGAAGGTGAGCTTACAAAGGCCATAATAATATGTTGGAGAAAAAGTCCATTTCACATGTGAGCTTTGACTTTCTAGTATTCATTCCAGAGTACATCTAATAATTTGTTTTATTTCAGGAAATTAGAATCTCCTGAGTTTAGTCAGTGCTGCTGTAGTCTCTGTAGATACAGCCCTTAAACTATATTCAAAAATGCACAATAGTTAAATGCGCAGTTTTCCTAAGAAGCATGTATTAAATGTTATTTGTCTTTATTTGTATAGAAATCAGTTTTTTAGAATTCGGTATATTGTCTTTGAAGCTGCTAATACTTCAGACTGCAGAGGAATACTGCTATGTTTAGATTCATAGCAGATTTTTTTAAAATAATGTGAGCTGAAGGTTATAGTAAGAAATGGGTTCTAGATCAAACTTCAGATGCTTAGACTGAGCCATGTATGAAAACTTAATTGAATGTTTTGAACTAATGCAAATACTTCTGTAGCATTGATTTCATTATAGAATTAATTTCTTTTTACATCATAGGGGTGATGGACATTGTTTTAAATATATTTATGTATCTTAAATATATTTAATGCACAGATTTTGATACCACCTCTTTTTGTAAGCAGAAAAGATACTTTGCTTGACTAAGAAAACTTTCTAAATACTTAATATAGTCTTCAAACCAAAATTGCTCCAAAATCTCATTCTGTGCATCAAAACCATCCTTCAGCTGAGTAGCATTCTCTTACTGTCTTCTTTACTGTGTTGTTACAAAGATGGTGAAACTACAAAAAAGGCTTAATGGTGACAGTCATATGTTGTTTTTTTGAGAAAAAGAAAAGAAACTAAATATTTCTGTGCCTTTTTTTCAGGGACCGATAAAGTTGAAAGAGCAAGAATCTGTCTGGTATAAAGACCTGAATATGTATATGACAGTAGCTTTGCTCCACCAGATTTCACTCTTTACAGACTTTTTTACTGCCGTTACACGATTTACTGGGTTATTAGATAACTATTTTATTAGTCATGGATACTTTTATCTTTGATTCTGTATTAAAGATATTATCAGAAAACTGTTTTTCAGAATCTCACTGTTAATTAGTCTTTGTAGTATTTTGACAGTGAAAGCCTTACGTAGTTGACCTCTAATGTGTTTTGGGTTTTTTTAAACTGAAATTTATGTCAACCAGCCAGTTTCTCTGCCATCTCAGACCTCCCCAGCAATGTATTTTCTAGTATCCTGTCAAAGAGTTCCTAATGTCTGAAAATTGGGGACTTCTTTCTAAATGAGAAGTGTGTGTTTTCTGGCTTGCTTCTAACCATTTCTGTTCCTGTGTAACACCAGCATGAACTGAGATAATGCTACCAGAGTGGTTGTCTTTAGTCCTCTAATGAGCAGGATCCAGATTCCAGTGTCTGAAATTTGTTACCTCATTTGGCTGCTCACCTCCCCCTTGTCTGTTGCAGCCTTGTATCTGTGGAGCATCAGCTCTCTAACCACCTCATTGTGTGCATCTCAGGTGGTGCCTTGCTGCCTTTTTCAGTTGCTCAGCTAGCTGCCTAGGTTGCTTAAAGAGCAGCCAAAGTGCCAGCCTCATATGTATCTGGCACTGTGACTTGGTGTAGTCAATTTTACTAATCATTAACTAGTGCCATGTGTATCTTAATACTGGAATACCAAGTGGAAATGTAAAACCGTGTCACATAGATAGAAAAGAAGAATGTTTGATTCACTTTATTTTCCATTCCTGACAAGATCTTCACTAGTAGCAACAGAAAGAAATCTGAAACCATAGAGACAACAGATGGCTGTAAAAACAGAAGAAAATATAATGGGAAGAAAGAATAGGTCCTAAAGAGAGTGTTATTTCTCATGTGGTCCTTCTTAATACATCTTAAAAAGTATCAACCAGGGAGTTTAAATACCATTCTAATAAGCTGCATTTAAGTGATCTGTAACAGAATAATGATTGCTTTTAAACCAAATCTGATGAATATTCAAAACAACAACAGTTGGAAAACATTCAAACAAAAATTATTTCCCTGTTATGCATATCAATTTTTTTGTTATTTGTAGAAAAGGAACTAAGCAAAATCGTTTATTTTTCATCAGCTTCTCACAGTTTTTCTGTTTTCATTAGAACTGTGGTCTTGTACATGTAGCATGTGACCAACATTCTCTGTCCTCCTCAAGAAAAAAATGAAACAGTTCTTGAAGCAGGCAGTGTGGGCTTTTCAATAAAATAGTGTCTTTTTTAAGATGTAACATTAGCTGCAAGAAAACTTTCTAATTATTAGGTAAATACAAGTGATAGAAATAAGTGAATTTAACTGACTAATCAAGGACTAATGTACAAGTTTCATATAATACTATATTTGCTGTTTTTTCTAGTGGCCAAATATAAATCTAAGGAACTACAAAGATGAACAGTTGCACAGGTATGTAAAAATTAGGTAGACTTTCTTTGAAGAAAGAAATTTGGAAAACTGGTTTTTAGTATTGCAATAAAATACACCCTAGATGTATCACATTTCTAAAACTTAATCTATAGATATGAAGTTAAGGTCTAAATTTGGGTAATTAAGTTGCGATATTTGCTTTAAATAAACAGGTGTTTATGCTCTGTTTCTATGCACAGGTACTTTATGTATTTAGCCCCTTAGGAATCATACCACCTTTGCAAATATTAAATTCGTTCTAAACCTTAGAAATGTTACTGCTTGATATTTCAATCAGAAGTGTTTTATATCAGAGCCTGGAAAATTTTACAGAGTTAAGTCTATAGTTATGTAGTTTTTAACTACAGCTTTCATCAATAACCAAGAGGAAATTATTTCTAGTTGCTGTTAATGGCAGGAGAAGCATGTGTAATTTGGAAAAATAACCAAACAAACAAAGAAAAAACCTCCAGTATAGTTCTGGTTCCTTTCATGTCTGTTGTCAGTAAGACATTTTTATTTCTTGTGTGCCTGTGTGGTCATAGTGTTACTACTCAGTTCTTGGATGTGCCTTTTAGCATGCGTTTCAGAAATAGATTACAGTATTTTGAAGAATAGGTCTGTATTTGTGGGCATGAAGAGCTATTTCCTGAATTGGGGAAAACCCAAAAGACGGAATATATGCTGAAAAGCTTGTGTGGCTCTGCTTTAAATTTTTGCCAAAAAAAATTAGTCAGGGTACTTTTTTGAAGCATTTACAGCATAAGCAATAGTCCCATTGTTATCATAACCATAATTTAATTTTACATTTGTATTTTTTCTGGGTTTTTCTGAAATGTTAATTGCCAGTCTGTACTTTAGGGTAAAGGATTATTTTTCAAAGATGGTCGTTTATAACATTGGTTCTCTAAAACAGTGTCTGCAGTTCTGACTGTGACAGCAATACACACTCCTCAACCTACCTGTGTGGGACAGAGTTCCCATTCCATGGTTTTGTGCTGCACTCAAGCATTGTTCAGTGCCTCAGTAATTTAATTCTGAATAAATTGGGAAAATCTAGAATTGAATTGGTGTGAAGCTTCTATAGTTCATTGATCCTTTCTGCAGAATTGGGAGCGTAATGGCTTTAAAACACTGTTGCTCGTGTTTAATTACAAGTAACTAAGTCCCAAATCTCTCTAGTTTCACTGCTGATGGTAAAAAAATTCTGCCACTTTGTTTTTCAAGTGTAAATTACATTTATTTCTCCATCTATGAATTGATCTTTTTTTAAATGTGTTGTTGTGATGATCTTACAACTGTTAAATTCCAGTAATGTTTTTAAAGATTGCTTCATTTCATAGAGATACAGTTCATGCAATGTATGTAAAAACACAGAATCATGAAAAAGACCTCAAAGATCATTGAGTCCAGCCGTTCGCTGCTAAAGCATGTCTTCAAGTGCCATGTCTATATGTCCTTTAAATCCCTCTGGAAAAGGTGACTCCAGCAATTCCCTGGGCAGTTCAAATGCCTGACTACTCATTTAGTCCAGAAAATTTTTGTGATATCCAATCAAAACTTCTCTGGTGCAGCTTGAGGCCTTTTTCTCTCATTCTGAGAGACCAGTCCACCCCTGCCTGAGTACATCCTTCTGTCATGGAGCTGTAAAGAGCACTAAAGTCTCACCTGAGCCTCCTTTTCTCCAGGCTAAGCAACCCCAGCACCCTCAGCTGCTCTTCACAGGACTTGTCCTCCAGGCCCTTCCCAGTTGCCCTTCTCTGGACTCACTCCACCATCTCAATGTCCTTCCTGTAGTGAGGGGCCCAGGGGCTCCAAAACTGAACACATGCACATTGATAAACACACATACATGCTTAAATATACACATAGATACATGTGTGTATAAATTTGTATATCAATGTATATTTATTGCTCATAAGAATAAAATACCTTTTATTGACAAAACTTAATTAAGCCCTCTGGTTTCCTTTGTAATTGGTCCTCTGTTTGGAGTTAGGGGTAGTGGATTGCTCTGACATTTTCAAGTACAAGTGCAGTTCTGTAATTGAGTTTTCTTAATGCCTGACATGTCTGCCTTCTGATGGAATATTTAGTGTTATTTTAAAGTACAAATGTGTGTTTATATTTTGAAGAATTTTTGAGAGGAGGATCTTTGCTGAAGACTTACTCCTGTGATGCAAAACTCAAGCTACATTGCTTACTGGATTTTAGAAAGCATGAGAGTGTGTTAGCAATCACTGTGTTATGCTTCAGAAATGGTTAAGTGAGGTGTCTTTTGGAAATAGTGTTGCTGAATAAAGAATAAATGAGGCTTTTTCCTGTCAGAACATGAAAACGTGTTTTTTCCAGTCGCAGTAACTATAATAGCTGAAGAAAGCTCAGGTCGCAAGTTTCTTTTTTAAACTGTTTGTTAGTCTGGATAATACTGTCTTTGAAACTTGGCACAGGATAAATTACACCAGAATAAATTATGAGAATAAGAAGATACCGTTTCTGAGATGATAGAGGTTTTAGGTTCCTTTGCTTATATATAGGAAGTCGTGGTATGGAAGACCTTTGTAACACACAGTACAGAGGCATCTCTGAAATTGTGTCTGGATAGAGTCACTAGTGTTACCTGCTACTCTTTTGATAAATTTTTAAGACTTACTGTGAAGAAACCAAGTATAACCCGTTTTTTCTACTAGCATAATTTTGTATTGTGAAACTGTACTTGTCATACTAAAAAGCCAATTCTGTTTTACTTTCTGTAGGTTTGTAAGGAGATTGCTGTATTTTTACAAGCCTAGCAGTAAACTCTATGCTAACCTGGATCTGGACTATGCCAAGGCAAAGCAGCTCACCGTTGTGGGTTGTCAGTTTACTGAATTTCTTCTTGAATCAGAGGAGGTAAGAAATTTTCAGCTATAAGACTGGACGTAGAATGAGTAGTCTTGCTGAATGCCACCTGGAAAAGCCTTAATTTTTGGTAAAGGCTTCTGAGATTTCGGGTGTTAAATCTAAAATCATCAGTGTATTTAAGAAATACAGTGTGAAATATTGAGGAAGATGACTATGTTTATGTAGAAGTTTTATTAAATACAGCTTTATTAAATGCAGCTTAGAGTTTGAAGGAATTTTTTTTATTATTTATGCTGTGTATAACCTTCCTTTTCAAACAACTCCTTTTGTGCTAAAGACTATTATACCTCAGGTCAGAGGAAAATGTCATTGAATAATACTTCATCCTTTTCCTGGAAAGAGAGAATTAATCCTAAGATGTCTCCATGCTTAACTCCTTTTATATGTCATGAAACTCATTCTTTAGTCTGAATTGTTTTCCAGCCTGCATTTCTGTTTTGTGTCTGTATTGTGTTGTACATTTTAAGAAATTTAAAGTGATGAGTCTCAGTAAAGAAGAGACACATTTATATTACTAACAGATGCTATTTGTCTTTATTTTGCTAGGATGGACAAGGTTACCTGGAGGAATTGGTTAAAGATATTGTACTTTGGCTCAACTCTTCATCAGGCATGAAACCTGAACGTAGTCTTCAGAATAATGGGTTACTAAATACCCTTAGCCAGCACTACTTCCTATTTTTTGGTACTTTATCTTGTCACCCTCATGGAGTGAAAATGCTTGAAAAATGTAACGTGTTTCAGTGGTAAGTGCTTTTATTTGGTTTGAGTTGTACTTGCAGTGTAATAGTTATGCAAATTTTAAACTGTGTGTGAGGGCCACCATCTGAAAAGCTGAAAATTTTAAGGTTATTTTGGTGTAGTTACAGGTAAAGCTCCCCATTTTTTTTCTAAGATCTTCTAGTCTGCCCTTTCTAAGCAGACAGGTGATAAACAGCTTACTTTTTCCTATCCACACCTTGTGACAGTGATGAGTATCAGGAAGGATTATAGGGTACTGAAAGATGCAGTGTGGCGAAATAGAAAAACAAACAAAACTCAAAACACACAAACCATGAAAAAGTGATGAGTGCCATACTGTTTGTGAAATGTTGGTGTATGTTGCACTTAGAACTTCAATTCAGTATATTTGAGGGAAGTTCTGCAGCTCAAAATTCTGTTCCGGTACAAATAAACTTAGCTTCCTTTGGGAATAAATTGGCTAGTGACTAGTTCTAGTTTATCAACATGTAATAAAACTTGAAGTAAAAATGCAACTGTTTCAATGTACTCCTTTTTATCTTTTATTGTTGATTTTGTTGATTTTTAGAAAGCAAGCTTTTTACTTGCTTCAGAAAACTTGATATACAATAAAATCTAGACAATTAATAGGGCTAACTTAATGGCAAGCTTTATACACAATGTTTACAAGGAAGAATTCTTCACAGAGCTTCATGAGGAGCATTTGTTTTTGTACTTATAATCACTAATTAGGCTGACAAAATTTTTACAGGGCAGTTACAAAAGGTGTTGGTTTGGGGTTTTCCCCTTGCAGTTCAGTGCATTATTTTGTCCCTATTTGACTTTATAGTTGCAGCAATTTACTCAGTTTCGTACAAGAACATGCTTAGTATATTGCATTTATAGTAATAAAAGTATAATTCAAAGTGCTTAAGTTTAAATTATTGATGGGTCAAGTGGGTTCAAGTACTAATTTTATTTGCTTCATCCTCCCTTTCCATGCCTCCAGTCTTCTTAATCTTTGTTCTTTGAAAAACCAAGATCACTTGTTAAAATTGACTGTTTCTAGTCTGGATTATAGCAGAGATGGTTTGGCAAGAGTCATCCTTTCTAAAATCCTGACAGCAGCTACTGATGTAAGTTCAGTTCAACTTATATTCCTTTGTTACTGCCCTCTACTCATTTATTTTATTGTTCAAGGTGTGTGACTTCATTTTTAAGCTGTTATATATGAAAAGGGTTTTTATTTTTGTATTTAGAGAAATGAAACTCATACAAGTGTAGCTTTTGAATATGTTGTGAACTTCATACCTTGTATTGTATTTGTGCTCAAGAAATTAAGTCCTTCAAATGGAGTTTTCACATAAGATGGGGGCTAAAGTCTTGATGTGTGTAACTAAGTGTAATGTGATTGTTTAGGTCAGTGGCATCTTAAATCAATTGTGAAGGCATTGCTGTCACAAATCTGTATTTCTAGCAGCACTAAGCATGTTAGCCTTCTAGTAATAGATACTGTTCTGATAATAGTTGAGGTCGCTCATTGCATTAGAACTAAGTAGATGCTATAGCTGCTGGAAAATGAGGGTTTGGTTCAGAAATACATATTGGGATTTGTTCTTCTGAATCAAAGAAGGTGAATGGGGATAAAAAATATAGTTGGGTGGGTTTGGGAGAGGAAACTCTTGACTTTTAAGGTAACACTTAGTCAAGCAAGCACTGATGTCAGGAAGATAGATGACAATTAAGAAGTTGAAATACAACTAGGAAGGAATGTTCATTGTTTCATATGAAGTTGATTTTGTTGTCTGAACAGACAGAATGTGAGAGAAAAATGTAGGTACTAGCTTTAAATGTCTTACTGTATTTTGGAAGAGAAGGACATAGGTTGAGGATATTTCTCTGAGACTGTCAAAGATACACTGATTCTTATGGATAAAGAATGGGGTCTCAAAGTAATGGAGACAGTCGAGGTTGAAGGAATGACGTATTGAAAGACAAAGCTCCCTACTGACTATAATTTTTTTAATTGGCTTCTAAATTCCCTTCAAAAGATATAATAATACAATAATAAAAGATATAGGATTGGACACTTAAAATAGCCAATTTACTTGTGATTTTAGATTCAGTTTTCCCATTTGCTAAGATATAAATAGCTCTCTAATAAACTGTAATTTTAATAGATAAGGTGTGCATCACAATCGTTTGCTGCAAAGTGCAGTAATTAAAAGGTATTTTTAGAAGTTATAAGTCATTAACTGTGTTAGTTATTTTTCTTCCATTCAAGAAAACATTTTCCTTACTTTGCAGAGCTGCAGGTTGTACGCAACAAAACACTTAAGAGTGTTGCTGAGAGCTAATGTGGAGTTCTTCAGCAACTGGGGGATTGAGTTACTGGTGACCCAGTTACATGATAAAAATAAAACTATTTCTTCTGAGGCACTTGATATTCTAGATGAGGCATGTGAAGACAAGGTGAGCATCCCTTCTCTTTTTAACCTCTTTTTGGTATGCTGCTCTTAAGCTCTTCTCCACCCCCTTCCCTAGTAGCAAAATACAAATATGCAAAAAGCTATCGATGGTTTCCTTTTTCAAGGTGATGGTTTTCCTTGATAGACTTAAAATAGTTTATAAGACCCCTTTGATGAAACTACTGCAATATTACTTACAAAAAAACATAGACTTCTGGATTATGTGTATATTTAAATACTAATTGCAACTTACTCTGTTCATTATACTTCTTGTAAAGTAATTTCTTTTTAATGACGGAAGATACCTAAAATTGATAATACTAGGATTAAGTTAGCATTTGATACTTCTTGTGAAAAACTTGCTGCTTCATTGCAGGCGGAATGTTGTATTTATTGCAGTTTTCAGAATTATATAGTGCTCAAATACTCTTTATGTTCTTAATTATTTTAGGCCAATCTTCATGCCCTTATCCAAATGAAACCGGCTCTTTCTCATCTTGGTGACAAGGGTTTGCTTCTACTCCTAAGGTAGATGTTGAATATGCTGTTTGACTTCACATTGTGGAAACAAATTCAGATGCTGGGAGTTGTTGAAATTACAATGTTAACTGTCTGATGGTTTTTTACAGATTTCTGTCCATCCCAAAGGGATTTTCGTATCTAAATGAAAGAGGTTATGTAACAAAACAGATGGAAAAGTGGCAAAAGGTAATGCTAAGAAGAAAATGTTTGCTAGATCTTAGGACGAATGGTGTATATATGCAAATTTAGAACAGAGATGCTTAAAAATAATTGCATTTTAATGTACCTGTAAAGCATATGCAAATACATTTATTGCATCAGTGACATAACATTTTTACTAGTAAAGGTTGACAGAGACTTACAGTTCCATAGCTTCTCTGTACATGTGTGTTTTTTATTTACCAAGACCTTTATGTAATTTTGGTATTTCAGCAAATATTTCAGGAGTGTAGTGACCTTCTACAATAGGTTGTTATGGAAGGTCATTCTCTAGAGAAGTGTGCAAAGTAGTGCTACTTTTCGAGATACCTGTTACCTCTGGTAATTAAAGTTAAACTTAGAGCTCAT
>VWZV01000319.1:16001-67770 GCA_013397155.1 Irena cyanogastra | reverse complement strand
TAATATAATTTATTTCAGAGCTTTTATATAATTAGGTTTAGAGCTTTTAGAATTCATTTTATTAAGACTTGGTGGATTGAGTCCCATGACTGGAGTGCTGGAATGGAGGGCTACAAGCTTTTCAGCAGGGATGGGCAAATGAATGTGTCACTCTGTATAAGGAAGATTGATTTGATTATACAGCCCTTACAGTTAGTGGTGATGTGGTTAAGAACCTCTGGGTGAGGATTGAGGAGATGGAAAACAAGGAAAGTGATGTAATGTGTGTCTGCTGCTGATTGCTCAGTCAGGATGTTAGTACTGATGAGTCATTCTATAGACAATTAGGAGAAACTTCTGGATCAGTACTTCTTGTTCTTTTGGGCTTCCTGTGGAAGATTTCAACTTCCAGACATCAACTGCAAATATCATAATGCAATGACAAGCAGCCTTGGAAATTCTCTGTAGGAGAAAGTCTGTAGGAGATACTTTCTTTTCAGAGGTACTCAGTGAGCCAACTAAGAAAGATGCCTTCTTCAACTTGCTGTTTGTGTATGTAGGGCTTGGGGGAGATGTGATGGAGGGGGGATTCTCTAGGCCACAGTGACCATGGCATGGTTAAGTTTAAATTTTTCAATGTAGTGAGAAAAAACACAGCAGAGTTGCTACCCAGGGCTTCAGGAAAGCTAACTTGGGGAGCTACTTTAGCAAAGTACATTTTCGAGCACCAAGGAGTCCAGAAATGCTGGTCCATCTTTAGGAACTATTATTTTAGAAGCACAGGAGTAGTCAATCCTAAGTCAAGCAAGCAGGGCAGAAAACTACCTTGGCTGAACAGGGAACTCCTTGTGGAGTTCAGGAGGAAAAGGAAATTATATGATCTCTAGAAGGTCACCCTTCACAGGAAGACTATAAAACTGTGATTCACTTAAGCAGCAAGAAGGCACAAAAGGCCAAAGCTCATTCAGGACTGAAACTGAGCAGTGTTCTGTCATACAACAAGAAAGAGGAGGTCTGAAGAAAACACTAGATCAATTCTTGCTGAAGATGGTCACCTGACTTAGAGGGATGAAGAAAAAAACAGAAAAAAACAGAGATCAATTAAAATTTTGTGGGTTTTTTGCCTCAGTCTTCAATATTGATAGACCTTGGGCTGCCTGGTTTTCTGAGCCAGAGCTCCACAAATGTAGAGACTGCGGCTCTCCATTTGTGGAAACTGACATTATGACCAAGGGACCATCTGTATCAGCTAAATGTTCACCAGGTCATGGGGCCTGGTTCCCACCAGGCTGAGGGACTAGCCTTATCAGTACTAGCCCACCAGTACTGAGGGAGCTAGCAGATATTGTGTCAGGATCCATCTCTTATCATCTACTTAAAGTCTTATGAGTCTAGGGAAGTCCCTACTGACTGGAATCTAGCCATTTTATTCCAGTTTGTAAGAAGCATGTAAGGGAAGACCCAGAGAAGTACAGACCTCAGTTCATGGAAAAATAATGTAGAAATTATGCTAGGTGTTGTTGAAAGGCATTTGAAGAACAATCCAGTTATCGAGCACAGTTAGCATGAGTTCACAAAGGGAAGATTTTTTTTAACTAAGTTGTTGGCCTTCTATGATTAGGTCACCCATAAGGTCTGTTGGGTGAAGGGAAGGTGGTGGATGTTGTTTTCCCAGATCTTGGCGAGATTTTTGATGCTGTCCTTCACAGCGTCCTTCTGTACAAGTTGTCAAGCTGTGGGATGAGGTGGTTCAGATGAGCAATGGGTGAAGAACTGGCAGAGGGACTGAACCCAAAGGGTTGTAGTGGAAAGGGCAACATCTGCCTGGTGCTTGGTCACACCAGTGGTGCTCCTCAGGGCTCCATTCCAGGGCTAGTTCTGTATCAGTGCTGGAGGTGAGTGCACCAGCAGCAGTTTGCTGATGATCCAGACTGGAATGTGCTGTGGATTCTTTTGAGGGACAAGAGGCCTTGCAGAGGGATCTAGATAGATTGGAGCACTGAGCAATTTTAAATGGGGTAAATTTGACAAGTCCAAATGCTGAATTCAGCACCTAGGAAGGAGTAGCAGCAGGCACAGGGATAACGTGGGAGAGGAGTGGCTGGACAGCTGCAGGGGAAGGTGGGGCTGGCTGGTGCGGGGCTGGGTGTGGCTCAGCAGTGCCCGAGGACAAAACCCATCCCAGAGCACTGAGCACGGTGGGGCTGGCCCTGCTGGGCTCAGCCTTGGGGCGGCCTCAGCTGGGGCCCTGCTGGGCCCTGCCGGTGGAGAAGGATGGGAAGGTCCCTCAGTGTGTCCTGAGGAGGGAAACAGAGCTGGAACCTCCTGTGAGGAGCAGCTGGAGTCTTTGAACTTGTCCGCTTTAGAAAGGGAGGCTGAGGGGTGACCTCACTGCTCTCCTCAGCTTCATCAGGAGGGGAAGGGTACAGGGAGGTGCTGAGGCTCTTCTCCCTGCGTGCATGGGAATGGTTCAGAGCTGAAGCAGGGGAGGTTCACACAGGATACTATGAAGCATTTCCTTACCAAAGGGGTGTGGATGGTCACATAGAAGGACAGGCATCCTGGAGAGGTGGTTGATGCCCCAAGTCTGTCAATGTTCAGGAGGCATTCGGACAGTGTCCTTAATAACAGGCTTTAAAATTTTAGTCAGCCCTGAAGTGGTCTAGCAGGTGGTTTAGATGATTGTTTTGCATCCCTTCCAATTGAAACATTTTGTTCCTTTCTAAATGCTTCAAAAGAATTCTCTGTTTGAAAAAAATCAAGGATAAGTAATTGTATTGTATTGCAGTGTAATTTATTTTAGAATAAAATATCTGAAGTGCTGGGAAACCTATGTATGTTTCTCTTTCTGCCAGATTACAGCGACCACATGTCTACCTGCCAGTTCACCTTTATGGCCAACTGGTGCACCATAAAACAGGCTGCCATTTATTGGAGTCTCAGGTGAGGATAATAATTATTTACAACTTGAAATATTTTAAAGATCGCTGTAAACCTTTTGAAAAAGGTTTTAAAATAGGTGGCATTTAAATAGGCATTGCAGAAGAAGTTGAGTGTGAGTCCTGAATTGTGAAGACAGTCTTTGCCATCTAATCTCATGTAAAATTCCTTCCTGGCATTGAAATATCACCAAAATACCTTGCAACATTTTTCTTCAAATGACTAGCAAACTATTAGCATGGAAAGCCAATTTATAAATAGAAAAAATGTTAGTCTCTCTAGATTGTGTATTGACAGTTATACATGTGGTAAAACTATGTCTGTCCTTTTAAGCATACAGAAATAGGGAGATGAGGGTATATAATCTAATATTTTGAAAATATAAGAAAACAAACCCTAAGCCATAATTGCTTAAATTCACTTTTAATTTGAGTTGGTGAAATGATTTCATGAATTGACGATGCTCTCTGAAAAGTTCAAGAGAAAATGTATATATTGCAGTGTGTTAGTTTGCCTAATCTATCATCTTTATATTATCTGAAGCAACTGCAATCCGGGATTTCATTAAAATTTTCTTTTGCATTATCACTGCTGTTAATTTTTGGTTATTATTCCTAGAGTACATTATTTAAATTATTGCTTTAACTTCTACTATAAATGCAAGAGAACTTGTTTGACTGGAGTCTCCTTTTCATTTTCAGCTTAGTTTTTTCTTCATCTGTTTTTCTCCTTCAGAGTGTTGTTACAGATCTAAGTTACACTGTTCGTTCCCCAATGCTGGATAAGTGGGAAGGAATTAAGCAGCTGAAAGCAGCCCTTTGGGCCTTGGTGAGTAATATATTTACTAAGTTTTGCAGTTGTTTAGCTCTGTGATAACTGTTAATTCTTAAATAATTAAGCAAAATTCTACAGAAATAAGGGGTTTTTTTCAAAAAAAAAGCGTGATTTCTTCAAGTTGGTATTTTTTTCCATAATGCCATGTGCATTTGAAAATGGTTTGCTGCAACTGTTTCATTCTGAGGTTTTTAAGAATCACTTTGTCTTTTTTTCTTTTTAGCAAATAAGAATAACACATTGTCATGTGAATATTAGTATGGAATTGATAGTTACAAGTTAAAAGTTTCCATGGTGTGAGTTCAATGTATTTACTGTGGTAGTCCCTAATGTTTCTTGCAAGGACATTGCCTGCCAGTGTTGATCCATGTGGTCATGACGCCCTGGTACTTGGGACAGGCAAAAAAATAGTGTTGGTGTGTATCCAAGCTACACTCCTAAATGTGCTTCTTGTCTTCCCCAAAGTTAATTTTGGAACGTTTGTTCAAGGTAACTGTTACTGGAAGATACTATAGGTATGTAACAAGATAGCTGTATAAGAGGAACGTAAAATGAGCAAACCAAGATCATGCTGCAGGCTATAGTAGAACTTGTAAAGTGAGGAATACATAGTAGTTCTAACTTTGAGCAGCTTTAGGTATTATGCCAAGTGTGGTGAGTGCTTTTTTGTATTAGCACAGCTAGGAAATGCCAGAAAGGGTGCTCACTCAGATCTTTCAACTGCTTTGAAAAGATGTGGCTTTAAACTCTACTACCAACAAACAAAATTGTCAAAGCTTTACATTGCTAGCGCTGCAGATTACATTAAGATCAAACCTTACCTGACAAATTTCGTTCCAGGGCAATATCGGATCATCAAATTGGGGTCTTAACTTGCTTCAAGAGGAGAATGTAATTCCTGATATAATGGCACTTGCTCAACATTGTGAGGTTCTGTCTGTTAGAGGGTATGTGTATCTGATTTATACATAAAATTTTCAGATGGTAGTTGCGATCAGTTTTCAGATAGATTTACCTGATTTACATGAATACAGGTTTCTATTTATGGGAAACCAGCTATTAAAGTCACTGATGTTTGAGTATCAATCTTGGTTCTATGTAACTGCAGAATTGTGTAGGAAGTCTGAGAGAACNATAGTATTTTGTCTAATATGGCTCCTACATAAATGTTTGGCCTCTTTTTGAAAGGTACTTTTCTACTTTATGTAATCAGGCTCTTGTGATAATTTTTGGTTTTTAATAGTATCTTGTTCTCAGTTATATTACTGAATTTCTTAAGCTTACATTGATTTACGAATAAAAATTAACAGTATACTATTGGTCATTTTGTGAAGTTTCTTCTGAATTGCTTTGAAACTTTTTCCTTTCAAATGTGAAGTAAATTTAGTTAAATTAGGTGCTATTATTGTTGCTCTTTTTTCTATATATGCATTAAATACAGAACCTGTGTCTACGTGCTTGGTCTAATAGCCAAAACTAAACAAGGATGTGACATTTTGAAGCATCACAACTGGGATGCAGTGAGACACAGTCGTAGACAGCCTTGGCCAGTGGTCCCTGATGACATGGAGCAGCTCTGCAATGAACTTTCTTCTATACCCAGCACACTTAGCTTGAACTCTGAGTCTACCAGTTCTAGGCACAACAGTGAAAGTGAATCTGCTCCATCAAGTAAGTAACCAGAACACCAAAACAAGAAAAAGTAGAAAAATGAACAAGCAAGCAAAAAATACCTGCAAAGAGCCCAACCCATCACAAGCAGCATTTTGGTGTTTTTATCAGCCTTTTGGCAGGATGAGGTTTAGACCAATGGTGTAAAGGTCATCTTGCAATAAAACTGTACAAGTAATAGGACAGTTATGTCCATTCAGAGAGATGCAGACAAGTCAGAGGAAGTAGAACAGTGTATTGGCTTCACAACTGATGTAGAAGAAAAATTTTCACATGAGGGTAAGTTACTAATTTTTGTTGAGTCATGGCAGTTTGCTATAACTGCCATGCTGCAGAAACCATTATGCTTAGGTATAAAGAGGCACTTGATTGTCCTCAAAGAATTAGTATTGATGTTCTCTGTGTGTACAAACACACAAAATTTTGCTGTATTTAAATTATTGTGTATTTCAAGTACCTAATACATTTTATTTTTTCTATGGATACTTGAAATTTACATTAAGAAATATACCATATTTAGGTATCATTAAAGGAGTTGTTTGGTTGTAATCTAGTAGCTGGATGTTTGCACTGAAATAAGATAGTGTGGCTTTTCTTTTGAAACAGTGAAATCTTCAGCTCAGTTACTCAAGATAGCTAATTTGCACCAAGTTCTGCAGAAAAGAAAAAGGAATTAAAGTTCCAGTAAATTGCAGAGACTCCCACTTGGGTTTCTATAGAATGGCTTCCTATTTTGCAACATAGTTTGTCGACTTTGAAGAAATGCCTATTTTTGTGACAAAGTCTCATATAATTTCAGGTATGTTCATCATGGAGGATGACCGTTTCGGTAGTACTTCCACCAGTACTTTCTTCCTAGATATTACTGAAGATGCAGAACAAATATTTTATGACAGACCTGGACCTTCAAAGGACAAAGACCGTAGTCCCTTTCCTTTTTTTTCTTCTAGTAGACTTGTGAAAAATCGCATTCTAAACTCTCTTACTCTACCTAATAAAAAACACAGAAGTAGCAGTGATCCGAAAGGAGGAAAGCTGACATCATCTGACAGTAAATCTGGCCTGAGGCGAAATCGTACAGTAACAGAACCTAGTGGTAGCATAGACTTCCCTGCTGGGGAAGAATTGACCCCTGTTTTCAGAGTTCCAAAAATCCAGACTTTACGATTAGAAACTTCTTTTGTTGGAAGTAAACATGTGGAAGATACTGACTGTACTCAGAGTATTGGAGAAAATGATCTGAAGCTGCCAAAAGGTCTTGGAAATGAAATTCATCGTGAAAATACAAGCAAAGAAAGGCTAATAGGAGATGGTACTACACAAACGCATTTCAAGAGTCGTAGCTTAAGTTTTAATACAGATACCACAACAAGTGGCATAAGTTCAATGAGCTCTAGCCCTTCAAGAGAGACTGTAGGTGTGGACACTACAAATGTAGATACTGACTGCGGAAGTTTGAGTACTGTCGTAAGCACAAAGACAGTTAAACCAAGTCACTGTTCAACACCACAGTCTAACCACCTGCCTCTCTCAAAATCCAACTCTGTATCCCTGGTTCCACCAGGGTCTTCTCATACCCTTCCCAGAAGAGCCCAGTCTCTTAAAGCTCCTTCTCTTGCTACAATAAAAAGTCTTGCTGACTATAACTTCAGCTACACAAGTTCTCGAGATGCGTTTGGCTATGCTACACTAAAACGCCTGCAGCAGCAGAGGATGCATCCCTCACTGTCTCATTCAGAAGCCCTGGCATCTCCAGCAAAGGATGTGCTGTTTACTGACACTATCACCATGAAGTCTGGCAGCCTGGATTCTCGACTAACCCCAAGCCGGTAAGAAATTATGTGCTCATTTCTTACTTCAGTGCATTTCTTACTTCAGTGCTGTAAGAACAACTTAAGTGTCTTCCTGATAATTTTTTTTATCTGCATCTAAAAGGGACAGTTGTTGCAAGGTGATTCATACCTTCACTGAAAGCAGTACTGGTATTAAGCAAATAGCAGAAGGATAATTCTCCACTTCATATGTGCTCTCAGAAAAGCCCAGCTTTCGTGGTTGTGCTCAACCTTCTATAATGCTGCTGGTGACAAGGGAAAAAGTTTCCTTTTATCACATTTGCTTCCTATTTTAACTTTTATAATATAAAAAATGCAGTTGCACTGCACTTTAATGTTATTAAAGTTGCTAACGTTATTAAAGTTGCAAACACACTGAATTGCCCATGAAGTCAGAGCTACATTTCAAAAGAGAATTTTCTCTATGTCACTTGGGGAGGTTTTAGGACAGGGCCTCCTGCCAATATGCTATATTTGTGTTCGCTGTGGCACTGAGGCCAGTGATAAGATACTGGTACCATTGATAGGAATGTCAGTTTGGCTTCTTAGCTACAGCAGATCAAAGATTTTACTCATAGCATTTATTTTTAGAAGGCAGTGTCACCTCTTTATTTTTGAGCAATATTAGATGATCTGAAGACTAATTAGATAGTTACATAAGGTGTCTAGCTCTTGACATTGACACTGTTCCCAGCTGCAACAGTCACTGCTTAATAACCTTCTCTTAAAAGCTCTCCTACTAAATTGTTCCTTCACATCATCTTTTAGCTAGTGCATTGGATTTTCACATTACTGATGGAAAAGGCACTTTTTGTCTCTGTTCTTACATTATCATTTCTCGAATGAGAGAAGGGAGAGACACTGCTGGTACTTGAGTCATCTGCTTACTGCAGAAAAAACAAATGCTCAGTCCTTGAGCTACTCTCCTCATATCCAGTTGAGAGTATATGTCCTGATTAAAAGAAACATCTATTTGTTGGTATTTTCATGTCATTCTGGAAAGATGCTATGAAAGATGCCTTTGTTCAAGTAAGTTAGAGCTAGACTGAGTATCTTGGTTAGACTGAGGATGATTTAGTAGTTACCCTGCACTATCCTGGAAACTGAAATGCCATTCCTTGCTATGTCGCTGGCATCCTGTGCTAGTGCAGGAGCAAGTAGGTGTCATTTCAGTGGTAGTACAGGTTCTGTAAAGGCTGTAAGTGATGTTTTGCCATTCCTTGCAGTCATGCCCTTGATGTGCAGAGCAGCCCTGCTGCAATGCGCTTTGATCCTGCACGCAATGTCATACTGGCTGTTCCTGGTGCTTAGCTGTTCATGTTCTCTTGTGTCAGTGGATAGAGTCAAGGATTTGAGCTGACCTGCTTAACACTGAACTGAAATGTCTGGAGTGCTTGTATCTCTGAGAAGGTTAAATAATTGCAGACATGCATACTCAAAAGAGAGATTCAGATTGTGTTAGTTGTTAATATAATACTGGTGAAACTAGTACATGTGTTTTTCTTGCTGGTTATGCTGTGTCCCTGCTGAAAAATTATGCTCCTTATAATTTCAGGTTGTATTTACTAATAAATTCAGAGTATGTTGACTAGTCCAGCTAAAACTGGCCTTTGCTATTTTTTAAAAATAAAACTTGAAAGAAAAATTCTGTCCTTTTTAATTGCCAAATAAATTTTTATGTCAGTCTTCTGAAAAGTTTTATTTATGGTTTATTGACAGATTCATGTGTTAGTATCAACTAACAGTCATAGATTTACTTTTGCGATGGTTTTAGTTGTTCTTTTTATTCAGAAGGTTAAAAAGACTTTTTCTTTGCATAAATTTTGTGAGGATAAATTTCCCACCTTTTTCTTTAAAGACTAACCAGAAGTACTAACGCGCATGTTTTGGATCCTGATGGTGGCTCTCACCATATCACCTGCAGACATTCTTTCATGAAAACTTGGTGTTGTTTATCACTACTAATGCTGTATCTGTTAGTTTTTCTAGGAAAAGCAGGGACAAACATTTCAAATTAATGCTTCTATCTTTAATTTCTGTTGACAGTAATTGTAGAATTGTAGAAATTTTTTTATTAAATATTTAATGCAGTTGGTAACATTTTGAGTTCTATGATTGCACCATTGCTTAGATTGAGTCCAGCTTGATTGCTTTAAGATTGAGTCCAGCTATTAACACAACACACGCAAGTGCTCCACTAAACCATGTCCTTAAGGTGCCGCATCTACACATCTTTTAAATGTCTTCAGGGATGGTGACTGAACTACTTCCCTGGATACTGTTCCAGTGCTTGACAACCCTTGCAATGAAGAAGTTTTTCTTAATAGCCAATCTAAACCTCCTCTGGCACAACTTGAGGTCTTTTCTCTCTTTTTTTGAAGTATGGCTTGACTTCTTTTGTGAGTCTACTGCTACTGTCACTAGCATTGGTCAGAATTACCAAGAAGAAAACTGTTGATATCCTCTCAGTTGTATTTTGTGCATTTCCATTGGATAATAATTTCTTGAACCTTCCATGGTCAAACTTTGATAATTTAATTTTATCTCATTATAAATCCCATCTGTAGGGATAAGAGGACACTTAATTGCCCAAATAAAAAATTGATAGAAAACTTCTTCCAAGGCAAAAAGTAAAAAATCAAGTGTTCAATTTACCCTCCAGTGTGTCATAATTTGCAATAAAAATTCGCTGTTCCTGAGATGCGTCTTTTTATTAGGAAGCTTTACTCCAATGCATATAGGCCATCTCTATAGATTGGTTATCAGAAAACATTTTTAGGTTTTTATGTTTGATGAGAAGTAAAATGACAGATGGCCAAATGTGAAATTTCCATCATCAGGGCTCTGGTCAGCATTGAGGACTTATTCTCCAGCCTCCTGTCTCCTGTCTCATTTTCCCATCCTATTTCTTTCTTTGTTCTTCAAGCTGTTTGTCACAGTCAGCTCCTCTCTCTGTACAGGTTTAAGTTTGTTCTTTGTGCATTCATGTTCAGCAAATACTTCCTCTGTGCTTGTGTGACCCTACTGGGTGGCTCCTTTGGAGTGTGGGAGAAAAACTGTTCTTGTGTGTATCACTGGTAGGCTCAAGGTGTGCCTTTGCAGGGATGTGCCTGCTCAGCTCAGAGTTTGTGAATATCCAGGAAATACACATTCAGTGCATAGGTATGTTTCAAAATTAGGTAGTTGGGAGTTTGGAAACCCAAGTCTTTACTGGCTGTGTCCGGGTATTCAAAGCTAGAATGTTGAAGAAAATGCATGGTTTTGCAGGATGGCAGGAGTTCCCGTACCAAGAATTATAAAGAAATTTTCACTCCAGGAACTGCCAAACCATGCAAGACGATATGAGGCAGAAAAAGCAATGAGTCTATAGCTATAATTTTTCCTAACAAGCGCTGAGATCTGCAGTGGAAGGATGAGGATGGTCTTTGTGTCAGCAGTCCTTTTTACTTTTAATGTGCCAGAATGAGAGAGTAACTGCAGTTGTGATTTTTTTGTTTCAATGTTACAGGTTCATGAAAGCTTTAAGTTATGCTTCATTAGATAAAGAAGATTTATTAAGTCCTATTAACCAAAACACACTTCAGCGTTCCTCCTCTGTTCGCTCCATGGTTTCTAATGCTACCTATGGTAGCTCTGATGATTACATTGGCCTTGCTCTCCCAGTGGATATCAATGAAATATTTCAGGTATGTATGTGTTAACTGATTTGGTTCATTTGCATTTTCGTACTGAAAGGCAGTCAGCTGTTGCCTTTTCATCAGAATAGATTAAATTTAGAGAAATGAGGAAAAATGGATGTGGTGCTTTAAAGAAATACGTTTTGGAGAACTAGAGTTTCTTTTTTAACGGCTCTAAACTGTTTACACAAGATCACTAGGCTGCTTTGTGTTAAAGGCAAATAATGGCAAAGTGTGTTAGAGTTAAACAGTGGTGACAAATTTGCTGTCGTAAGATTTTTAGTTGACATCTGACTTTTATACTAAAATTAGTGTAGTGTGTGCACATTCGTTAATTCTGCTTTAGCCAACCAATAATTGACATGTTCATCAGCTACCTATAAATATGTGCATCATCGCACAGTTAACTCCCTGCTGCCATGATCTGTATTAAGTAATAGACCATTTTCACTTATATCATTATAGTATTAAATTATATTATCTTAACTTTGAAAATACATATATTTAAGTTAGAACAGATTATTTTCAGCATCTCAGAAAATCCTGTCATCTTTCTACTTGGCAGAAACATGTTTCTATTTAACAAGCTCATGCATCATAAGGTTTAATATTCTGTTACTTAATTATCAAAACGTGATCTATGTCAAAGTGGTCTTTCTTATTTTTATTTTACTTAATCTTTGCCTTTCAAATCTAAATAAATTTCTTACTAATCTCAAAAAATTGCTAAACATAGAGCAAAATCATGTTAAATTGTGTATCTGCTTCTGTTTTTCCTTTGTGAAATGGCTACTTTTTCTTTCTCCTTCACAGTCTTTGTGGCATATTTGTTACCTCATTTCGTCTCTCTTAGATCTTTTTTATGTAGTTGAGACATGCCTCAGGTCTACATCCTACAGGCAGCATTTTAGATGGCATGATTGCTTTTGTACTTCATTACCAAGATCTCCAGTAGTATAGCATGATCATGGACAGATTGGGAATAGCCACTGTGGGCCACTGGTTTCCTTGCAGCCTGTCACCGTCATTTTAACTTTTGCTAACTCTTCATGAGCCTTTGTTAATAAATGTTCATTCACAAATGTATATTTTTCTCACTTGACTTTTCTTTAGTACTCAGGATCTCATTGTTAATTTCTTCCTCTAATGATCCATTTTTTCTGATGTAAAAGATAAGATTTAATTTCCTCATAAAATGTATTCTTTTTTCTTGTGTGTGATTATCACATCTGTTAATTTTAGTTTTTACTTGGGTATTCCAGGTAAAGGAAACCCCATATTTCCAGAAGAAAACTACGCCTCCGTTTGATGAGCATGGATCTAGAGTCTTTACATCTGATGCAGGAGGTACTGGTTTTATTCCTCTCCTGTTGCTTTATGTTATTTACTGGTACGTTGGGTGTGTTGTTGATTTATTTATTAATTTTTCTTTACAGAAAACATCATTTTAGCTGTTAAGCTTTGAGGACTGTGTTCTGGAATCAGGATAGTAGGCCACTAATTCCCTGTTTTACTTAGTTTGAGCTAACGTGTTGCTTCAAAGTTTGGTCCTGCTCTAAAAAAATGAAGGAAGAAAGCCTGCATATGTCTGATAACGTGAGCTAATGCTGCTCAAAGTCTGGTAGTGATGCTGTATTACAAGAAGTAACGAAAGTTAAGCTTACAAAAATATGAATCCCACATATTGAGCTATTTCTCTTTGATTACAAGATCATTTATAGGAACCTATTACAGTGTTAGATGTGTATTTCAGAAAGTAAAATGTCTTTCTGTAATGTGTCTATGGCAATCGATCAGAGAACGTGATGGGATGAGAGAATTGCAAGTGCTCTAATGCCTGCCTTGCTCTGGAATGTACCTTGTATTTACTCCAGAGAAGTCAGAAATCTATAGGGTCTTAGTATGTGTTTTTTCAACTGAAAAAAAAGAAAGCTTGACACTGTATTTTTAATAGCTCATTAGGATAGCTGTTGTCCTACATTTTTGGGTTTTTTTTTTTCACCTTTCCTATTAATATTATACACAAAGTTGATTTTGCTGAAAGTGTGTCTCTGTAGTTTGCTAAGTTTCAGTGTAAAGTAACTCGTGTTCAAAATTGTATTTGTTTGTTTTTTCCACCCAGGGAAGAGCATGTCACTAAAGTGTCTTCTGCTTGTTTCTGCATTGCTGAGTCTAGTTTCTTTCTGTCATGGTCACTAAGTTACAGTTTCTTAAATTGTGTTTATTTTTGCATTGGTGCATGTGTAATTTTAACATCTGGTATATCGTTGTATTAATCTCATTTGACACTATGAAAATTGGTAATGTATTGGTGTTATGTGTGTATTAGTAATATTGATACCATGTCAGGATTTACCACTTACCTTCTTACAGTGTGTATACTTAGAGGTTGAATTCTGTCCTTTGCAGTGTTTCGTTACGTATAATAAGTTGGGATTAAAACTTTGTCTCTTTCTCAAATGCTAACAATCTTGGGAGCTTAACCATTCAAAAAAAACTTCTGTAGGTCTTCTCATGCACTCCATCCCCAGCCTTAAAAAGGCTTGAAAGTGGAAATTAATTGGAAGAGTTAGTGCTGGTTGCTTGGTTTTGTGGGGTTTTTTTGATAACTGAATCTTGTTTACAGGTCTTCCATCAGGTGCAAGTGATGTTGTCAAAAGCCCTTTTCAGATGCTCCGCCAGCAGATCAGTCTCACAGAAATAATGAATACCAGCCGTTCAGATGCCTGTCAGTTCTTAGAAGGTACAGAGGACACTGGGCTCCAGGAGCACACAGATGAGAACTGTCTTTACTGTGTCTGCATTCAGATTCTCGGTTATCAGCCTAACACCAAAGTGAGCTCTTCCTATAATCGTACAGGTTAGTGTTCCTTGTGGAGAAGTGTGATAAAACTGAGTGAACATACCTTTTGTTCATCTTTAAACAATCTGGAAGGATTTTTGTTTAACTGACTATTGACCTTGAAATTATTTCTCTAATAAGCTCCTTGTGCAACCAGTGGTATTGCTATGGTCATTTCCAGGTTTCCACTCCTGAGCGTTAGTAGAAGTAGGTGTCTGCATGTTTCTTTAATATTCCTAAGAGCATGTCAAAATAAAAAATTTGAAACCTTATTTAGTACTTAAAATATGTGTTTTGAAAACTGACACTTGCTGTTCAATTAATGAAAAGTCTGACATCAAATCAAGTCTGTGCCATAAAATACAACAAAAGAAATCCATGGAGTCTGTTGAAGCTGAGCTGTAATTTCTGGGACTTAGTCATCTTCTCTGATATTTTGAGATTCAGATGAGATACGGAGTTACTTTTTCAAACTTCCTCTACAGAGTTGCAGTTACATGCCTTTTGTCACTTCCTATGAGGAAAATATAATCCAGTAGTGGATGCTTAGTAGTAGCACTCACTGTTTTACATTACTGTTAGACATTTATTAGTAGCAATGTTGGCAAATGGTGTGATGCACAAATGTGAGGAGTGGCTCAGAGAGCTGAGGTGTAGGTTGAGTTCAGTAGCAAGAAGGGGTGGCAAATAAAATCCCAGCTATAGTTACAGGTGCAGCAGGGCCTGGCTCTTGACAGAGCCCTTCCTGCAAACACCTGTGGCAGTTGTGTGAACAGAAAGAAGTCTGCACATTCAAGAGCATCTCTGTTGTGTTACATAAAACGGAGCATGGATATATCAGTAACAGTACTATGTGTGATGGCTTCTTAGGCTTCCATCGGTGTCTGGAAAAGACTCCACTCATGTATTTTAAGATTTAAAAAAAAAAATCACTTCTGGAAGAGTTTGAATATGATTTGTCCAGAATCTGCCATCTAGTTCTGAGCTGATTTTATGCATAGTACTTAGTGCATCAGTATCTTGCATGTTTGCAATTGCTGAAAAATAATGAAAGCATGTGAATTGAGGAAAAGTCTGAATAACAAAGGTACAACATCTTGTTTGTGTCAGATTTTTCAGACATTCCATATACTGACTGGTGTGGGCAGACCATTCACAATCACTTAGATGTGCATTCCTCAAAATTTTCTGGAATTTCAGGCTGTAGTGATGCAGTATCCCATGGTTCAGCCAGCAGCACCAAGAGTACAGAGCTTGTATTAGGTAAGTTTGAAAGCCTTACAATTACTAGAGACTATCACTAATAAAGTATATTTTAGGCATTGTGAAAAAAATTATATTTCACTTACATACACGGCAATGAATTCATGCTCTTTATTAGACACAAACCAAACAAATTTGAATAAAAATATCATCCATCTCCAGTTGGGAGAATATAGTTCTAAATTCTTCTCCCTCTGCTATGCAGCATTTCTGCAGATTTTTCAATACCTGATATTACAAGCAAATTGATTCCTTTTTTTCTAAAAATGTTAATTTAAAAAAAATTCTAAGAATTACTGAATTACTGTAAAGAGACTTTTTTGTATGCTTGTGTATTATATTTGAATTATGATGGTTTCTTATGAAGTAGCTGGTTTTTGAATTCTCTACTATCTGATAGAAGCTCATCCAGTTTGCAACATGACTTAGTGGCAGCAATACCACTGTAACTTTATCTTGCAGATTTTTCTTTTAAATTGTAGAATTAACTGTTTAAATTCCTGAAAATAGAGGTATTCTAAGTTCTAATTTCAATAGAAGTATTTTTGGTAGCTCGGAATATATATGTAAATGTGTGTCTTCATGTGTGTATGGAATGCATAAACACACTTAAAATATGAGATTAGCTCAGTCAAAGACAGTTCTGTTTAAATCCACACTGTTCTGTTTGTTTTTCCAGGAGTGAAGTCAATCCCAGATGACACACCAGTGTGCAGGATACTTCTGCGGAAAGAGGTCTTACGTTTAGTTATCAATTTGAGCAGTTCAGTAGGAACTAAGGGCCATGAAACTGGACTTCTGACGTAAGTTTAATGCATTACAGGTGCTTTAGCAACACTTACTTAGTCATAAGTATTCTCTTAAGGTCTCAGGGACCATGAATAATCTCACTACTCAAAAGTTGTCAGGCAGATATGATTGAATGTAATGTGGAAGCTAAACAAATAATCTTAACATCTTTGCTCCATGTTAGTATTTTACTCTTAACTAAACTTCTTAAAATCAGTAATTCAACTGTAGTGATTACATACCTAGTGTAGCATGAATCTTTAAAAAAGAAACTAATATTTTTTTATTTTTGCTGAATAATAGATAAGTACAACAACAAACTGAAAGTGATTTCTTGAGAAACCCAGCTCTACTTTAAACAAGAGTACAACTCCTGAAAACAATTTATTTAAAAAAAAATATTCAAATATAAGAATATAAATCCAGGGACTAAATGTTATAACCTGTTTCTGGGCTAACCTATAGTTTCTGGGCTAGTGACATTGGAAACTGACAACTGCTAAAAAAAAATGTAGAAGTGTGTGGTTTAGTTTTAAAAATGCTTACAGGTTATAAATAACCTGTGGATTATACGTTATGTATGTGGATGCCAATTATTTGATACACTCTTCTAAGTCTGTTATTTTAAGCCTAGACAATCACAGTAATTCTGTACAACTTAAAAGTTGTATATTCTGTTTCATCTCATTAGTTTAGATTTCTTCCAGTTTTGTACAAAGTAATGCTGTCTGCTATGATTTTCTCACTTTGTCAGTTCTAGGATTTATAATGTATTATAAATTTATTACTGGAGAATTATTGATGACATCTTATTGAAAACTTTGGGGGTTTTTTAATGCAATGGAAATCTGTTCAAGACTTACAGATTTTTGTTTATTCTCTTGCTCAGAATTAAGGAGAAGTATCCCCAAGCATTTGATGACATATGCCTTTACTCAGAGGTGTCCTACTTGCTAGCACATTGTACATTTCGACTTCCCTCCCGAAGGTTCATTCAGGAGCTATTTCAAGATGTTCAGTTCCTGCAGGTAAGTGGAGGGTCCGCATTCACTGAATGTACCAAAATGGCTGGCTGGGTGCAGGTTCCATGTCCTGAGTAAAAGATGCTTTCAGATAGGTACATCCTAAAGGAAGCCATTTCCTGATGTCTCCTGAGTAGAATCTCTAGCAATATTAATACTCCATCCTTTCATTTAGATGCATGAGGAGGCAGAGGCTATTTTGGCAGCCCCGACGAAACAGCCTGTAATCGATGCATCAGCTGAGTCCTGACCTCTGCTCAGGCAGTGATCTGCAAATGGACTTTGAAATGCTCAGACAACCTCCCACTGACTGGATAAAAAGTTTGGAACATCATCTTCAAAACCTTCCAGAAGCTACTGGTACCTGAAGACTGAACTGAAAACGTTTTCTTCCTCAACCAATTACTGGCACAGTCATTTGAGCCCTTTGGGGATTTATTAGACATTACCTTAGTTTTAATAATAGTAATTACCAGTATATGCAAGAGCCAAGCACTGAACACCTCCACAAGTTTTCATTTCATTTTCTACCATAAACTACGATGAAATAGGACAACTTGCAGAGACATTTTTAATTGACTTCCGATTCTGTTCCAGAGAAGCAGAACGATGCCTTGCTTTTTAAACCCTGGATACCAGGAATCAGAGAGATGGGGGTGCATTCCACTGCCAGCAATGGGGACCCATGCTGTAGTTGTGGGCACCAGGGGATTAATGTTAGCCCTTCTCTGTTGATTTTTGTACTGTTTATAACACTACTTTGGGGATTTATAACTTCAGACAGAAAGAAATGCCTCTGAATCTGAGGTTTCATTAAGTTATTTTAATATTGCTATAGTTCTAAGACATTTTATTAGCAGTCTCTTCGATTTCATTGCATTTACATATATGTATCTTGTCTGAACCAGTTAAGGATTTTCACTACAATTTGATTTTCAAAACAAGTCATTTAAAACTTAAAATGCTGAAATCAGATTGTTTTCTCTGAATACTATGCATGTGTTTGCAGTTTCTACACTCATGCTCATATAGTACAAATGTGGGTCTTACTCAACTACAATCCTCTAAAATGCATGATTTGTATCAGATAAGCAAATACTGTATAAACTGAACTTGAAGACATTTAATCATTGCAGGTTTTGTGAGGAGACTTAAGTATGAGTGTTTTCCAAGTTCCATGGAAACAGCTTTTTATAAAAACAAAGGTTTATTTGAATTTTCAATGGATTAGTGATCAAGCATCAGATACTAATAATTGTAGTGAAAAGCCTTAAATAACAAATTTTGGAGCAGCTGTACTTATAATTTTGTACTGGTATTTAAGACTTGTTGCAAAAGTTGAATGATACAGTGACTGGTAATGATTGAAGTAGTTGCCTCTATCATGTTACTAGTGCCGTTTCTAAACTAGTAAGCGCAAGCTAAAAAAAAAAAAAAGTAGGAATCCCTGTCACTTTTATAATGGATCTAAAGATTCAGAAGCCTTTATATAAAGGTAGTATAAATATATGCAAATGTGTATATACAGTAGCATGGCCACCTTTGTTAGAATGCCTGTAATAGAAGGGATTACCCTTTGATTTTGATAGAGGTGAATAATTCAGCTGGACTGTACTAAGTAGAACGTATTTTTATCCATTCACTCCTACCATTTTTTATAATTGTCTGATTAATACTTAAGTGAAATTTATCCTGATGCTCATATCTCTGTTCTTACTAGCTATGCTACTGGAGATTTCAATAAGTAGTCCTGTGAACAGTAACACACAATTCCTAGTGAAATGTAGAATTTATTTGTCCTTATTGGAAATTTCATTATGTCACATAAGCACTGCTTTGCAGCTATCACTTCACTCAATTCTTACGTGCACTGCACACCATCAGGTTCTGGTAAAGCAGACTGTAAGTTGCTGCTCATAGTCAAATTTAGTTCCTAAGATTAGCTTTTCATGAGTTCCCACTGAAAGGAGCAAAAAGAAACTGATTGAACTCTTCTGTGGTCATTGACGCAAATAATACATCTGTGTGGCAAGACATGTTTGAGATGTTTAGAAAACACACCACACCAGTAACTATTGGACTTCTGGTCATAAGAAATAAATGCTTCTGTAAAACCAAAATGTCAATCACAGTAGACCAAATAGTAGTATAAACTCCAAAGGAAAATAATGTAGTTTTCCCACAAATGGGGATAGCGTATGTTATACAGTAGTTTCAAACACTACCTCAGTTAGGCTAGAGTAGAAGAGATTTGTTTTAATAACTAAATGGGGTTACATCAAACAACTCCATGTTATTTTTCTGCAGTTAAGGCAAAATAAACAAGTTTTATCACCTATATTTAAAAAACCCACCTCTCTTCATTTGTTAAGTTTAACCCATAGCACTTAATGTAGAAAGCATCATAGGAAGGCCTCTGATTATAGAAAGGTAAGCAAATATACTTTTGAAATAATCTCCATCCTGAAATGCTCATGTGTTCTGAATAACGCGCTTGTGTGGGGATCCGTGACAACAGAAACTTGACATAAAGATTTATGGCTGCAAATTCAGTTATAAAGCATGATTTTTCTTCTGAAAGTGTATGAGTGTCAGTAGATTTCAACAAGTATGCATCAAGGATGTTAAGTCTGTATTGTACGTAACATACATTTCTAGAAAATTAATTTACACACTGACATAAAGCTCACATTGATGTTTCACTTTAATTGGCAGATGAAGGGGATACTGTTATTGAAGGAAATTTATATTGGCTTAGTTATAAACTGTGAATTTCTAATTTTATAGTTCTCTTTTTTTTTTTAATGTCCCTTTCGAAGTCCTTATTTTGGGGTTTTATTTGTATCATGATAAAACTTTGAAAGAAAGCTGTAGTAAATGATTGTGCTTACATTAGTCCTAATAAAAAATCTCTTCCACTTCTCCTAGGGAAGCTGACAGACCATCCACTTTTTATATTTCCAGTCTGAGTGATTGGTGATACTGCTCAATAAATGGTAATGTGTGTAGCATTCACTTACACTGTATACAAATGCAGTTCGGTTGCTGTGGCAAAGAAAACTCCTCAGGAACTCAACTTGTTCACACACAGCTCAGAGGTGTGAGCTGCTCCAGGAAGGACAGGCTGCTTGTAGAACCAGTCACAATTAGCATCAGCTGCCTGATTCTCTTGGTCTGCTCTTACACACAGGAGAAAGGGGAGCCCTTTCCAAAGTGCAGAGAGCTGACTGACAGCCACCCAGGCACCTCCACGAGGGCTTGGTCCTCTCCACGGAGGGAAGGAGGACAAGGCTAGGGGCTGAGTGTCTCCTTCTGGAGAAGAACTTTTCACCTCTCTGAAATCCAGAAATGCAGAATTCTCCCAGCTGTTGTGAACATCACTTGGAGCTGGAGATGAAGTTCCCAAACTTGTATGTGGGACCCCTGGCATGTTGTGCTTGATACAGTTGCTTTTCCTCATCTGACAGCTCTTACTTGACTGACGTCTTACAAACATACCCTAAATGCACTCTCCTTGTGGGGTGGTGGTGGTTTTTCCTCAAGTGGATTCCTAAATATTTCACTAGTTTCGGGTGCAGTGGCTCAGCACACTGAGGTAAGCTGCCCTTACAAACATTTATAAGGCAGCTGTGAGAATCCTGCTTGTCTTTCTGATTTCACTTTGAAACATACATAGTGGTCTGGAAAGAGAGTTGTGGTTTGCAGTGAGACTGAAGACAAAACCAAAGCGCCTCTCCTAGGTGCCTGAAGAGTAAGGTAGCTGTTCAAGAAACAGACTGTAACCAAAACCTAGTGATGGATAGAAGAGTTGCTGCTTTGTAGTCTGTGCCTTGGACTCGGTGTTTGGCATTTTGGACAGCAGGAAGCTGGCAAAGCTTGTAAGCAGCCATGAGCTCAGGTGCATCAATTGCGGCAGCAGAACTCTCACCAGGCTCTGAGGTGCTGCTCACCTCCCTGCAGTCCTGCTCTGAGCTGCACTGGAGCTGTACTTGAAAGTACATCTAGCAACTTTTTTTTAAAATCACACTTCTATTACTGTCTGCTTATGAAAGGTATATGATGTGGCAGCAAAATCTTACCACTGCAAAAGAATTTTGAGGACATGCTAGAAACCGTGGGTTTATTTTTCTGGAGGTCTCCAATCTCCTTGGTTTTTGTTTAACTCACAACAGTTCCCCGGATAGTTTTGTTTTCAACAGATTTATGGTCATTAACGAATGCGGATTTTCTTTGGGTTGTTTTTGTAGCGTAGATGGACAGCCATGCCACAGCATGTGGAAATTGCACATTTTGCTTGAGTTGCTTTTTAAAATACACTATTCTATTTGCAAAATGTAATTTATGCCAAAAAAAATGTAACATCATTTTGCCACTGCATAGGGTGTTTCAGCACAAGATGCTACATCTAAAGGGGAAAAGGCTTTACACTTTGTACATCTAATTGAAAAATTGTTCCAATACTGGACTGTCAGCATCCCTAAAACTGCATTACAAGATATTATCTAAATTAACCATTCTGATCTGAGGGAAGGGATCAAGAAAAATCTCAGTACTTATTCTCCCTGTCCTGTGTGGTCATTTTTTTGTTTAGTAATACGCTGCTACATGTTTGGAGGTTCTAGTGTTTGTAGGTCACTGAACAGACATTGAAATCTGATTTATATTGTATACCTGTAACATAGAAAGAAGAAGTATTTATATATTTTACGTAAGAATATTGCATTGAGCTGTGTATAATTTAAACAGAGGCTTGTCCCAAAATGGTATTGCCCACCTTGATTTTTTTTTTGTGTTTTTCTTTTCTCTTTTTCTTTTTTTTGTATACTGTGTACAGTTCATGTCAATGAGCATTAAAGGCCTCCTGAAGCGTAGTCTTATCAAAGGGATGCGTTGTGAATAAAATGTACTTAAACTTCTTATAGTTGTTCTGGTCTCCTATGTACCTCTCAGCATTAGAAAGGGATTGGAATTTAATTTATATTTGTAAGTTACTAGTTAACTAGAACAATCAGAAGCTTCCCAAATAAAATCTTTTGGCAAAAAAATATTTTACATTAATGCTTTATAAGATACAGAGACTCTTTAAAGTTCACACACCATTTTTATTTTTAAAATATAACATACTGAGAATGATTTTTAATCATGTTATGGTTTAAGTATTAGCATTTCAACAACAGCTGTGAAAGTTGCATTATGAACAAAAAAAAAGGATTGCAGTTTGGAACTCATTCAACCATTAATGCAAGACAGATGTCTTAATGTATAAAAATTATACACACTTCTCCACATATGCCAAAATACTTCTCTAATCTTCAGTTCTGGTGCCCAGACTGTGCCCTTTGACTGGCACAGAGGCATTATCCTTCCTGGAATCCTCCATTTGTGTGCTTTTTATGCACAGGAGGTTTCACAAAGCACCACCCATCGTAGCCAGGAAGCAGAAGGGTTTATAGGGAAAGAGGAGCCGGCTTCTCCTCCCCTCACCCAGCGATCTGGAATGTGGTCAAGTGTGTTACAGATAATGGAATGTGTCCAGATAATGGAATTTCATCAGAGCCGGAGGGTCTCCCCAGGAACGGCCAGGGGACTCAGCTAGGCCCATGCGCCTCACACCACCCTCAGGAAGACACAACTGACTGAACCCACAAACCCCTTCATTCACTTCCTGTGTGGAATTGCTGCAGCCAGGCCTCAGTTACAGCAGCTTTTTCGAAGCTGGGAGTTGTGCCAGGCTGCAGCTGTCCCCCTGGCAGACGGAACTGCAGCAATGTCAAAATTTAAAATGCTTTGTGTGATACTCTGGTTTCTTTGACTGACATCTACATCTGAATTCCTTAGTACATAACTCTTGATTTAGGATACCTTTTCAATATTTTAAAATAAATACACCTTTTTCTGAAATGTACAGCTCAGAAGTTTTCTACTGGTTGTGACAAAGCAGCTCCCTTACGATGTTTATTGGCCTTTTTTCCAGCAGTAAAGCTTTTAAACTACACTAGTACATACAATGTGATGAACCGTTCTGGAGAAGCAAATGTTCCAAGCTGTAAAGTTACTGTGGTATCAAGCTTTCACATGCACTGTTACTTAAAGAAGAGGTTAAGACAAAGGGAGGAAGTTTCCCTAGGATCTATCTGTCAAATAGCATCAGCTTACCCTCCCTGTTCTCTTGCCCTTCACCAGAATATGCCCGTGTTTCCTTACTCGGCTGGCTAGAGGCTGAAAGGAGGGATCATGCTGCAAACTCTTCTCTGCTTCTCAAGTCTGTGAGCCACCTGCACCTGCACACAGCACAGTGTGGACTGAACGCCTCCAACCACATCTCTGTGCCTGCATCTTTGTACCTCTCCTTTACCTGGCTGAACACTTCTCCCTCTGTTTGCAGTCAGTGCTTGTCTCAGCCCACAGGCTGTGCAAGATCTTACTGGTTTTCCTGTTGCAACACAGCCTGTGACATTACAACAATATCTGTAAGCAACAGTATTAAAACTAGATGTGGTTCAGTATCAGAACTCACTTTGTCTGCAGCTGCTTGGTTTCTAGGAGTGTGATTAGCTAGTTAGACACAGGGAAGGCAAGTAACTGCATTTTAGCAAACAAGCTGAACATCAAATTGTCAGACCCTTCATTTGTTTCACCTTCGAGAATCACTTACGCTGAGCTCTTAAGTTGAAACCATCTCTTTGTGACAGATTGCAAACAGCATAAGGAGGTAAAACCAAAGGATTCCTTGTGCACTGAGGTAAATCTGATAAGACTTTCAGCTACAATTCCAACTGTACTGCTTCATTACAAATGTATGACTTCCTGAAATCAAAATGAAAGGCCAAATTCATTGCTGTCTACTGTAGGGATTCTGAGTGTTACAATAAATACTTTTTTGGTTTTGTTTTTTTTAACACATACAGAAGAAGTGTTGGGAGATCCAGATGTATGCAGCCTGAATATGATGTCCTTCACAAATGGGATTCATACACCTGTGCCTCCCTCACCAGCCTGTCTGGTTGCTTGATTGGTTGGCTGGTTGGAGCTTGCTATGGAAGTACAGAGGTCAATGCCAAAAGTTCAGTTTATGTGCACAAGCAGAGAGACCATGCCATGTGGTACCACTTCTGTCCTTCTGGAAAATTAAATTCTTTCCACCTAACTCCCTATATTTCTTCAATGTATAGTTAATATGATTTTGAAGGGTCTTCAGGCAGAGAAGGCAGAAGTGTGAGGAGCCCCAGTTACAAGAAATGGAAGCAGGGTCTTCCCTATAAAAACCTGGTTTCTGTGGTCTTTCACACATCAAGTGTAGCTAGGACACAGGTGAAGTAAAAGGATGATCAGTGGATTTGGGTGCTCTGGGCAGCACTCCTGGGGAAGTCAAAGTTCCTTTGAATCTTCTAGGAATGAGCCACACTGTGTGCAGGTTAACACGTCTATGATGATTTCTTGTATCATTTGAGAGAGAGAAAATACAACCCAGCCCTCAGAATGGCTGGGTGATGTTCCATGCCCAGCAGCACAGTATCCATTGGCTGGGGTGGCCAGAGTACACAGAACCCTGCAAGAGAAATACGCTCCTTGAGCAGCACAAGCAGCACATTTATTTGCTCCTCTACTTTATGAATGGTTTTAATCTCTGCAAAATAAAGCAGTTCTCTGCATCAGCCTGTGACAGATTGCTGTGATGTAACTTTCTGAATAATACAGGCCACAAATCAGCCTATAAATCTCATCTAATGCCTGTAAGTTGTAATGGAACCGTAACACACATAATTCCTGTGTAAATCAGTACTCAAAACCAGTCCAGAAACAACAGCTTTGCCTTATTAATGGAAGTCAGGCAGCTGGGCTTGTGAGAGCCCTTATCAAAAGAAGTTGTGGTTTTAGAAATTCTCATTTATAGTGTGTATCCAAACACTGGATGGACTCACTGGAGGACAGAACATCAAAGCTTCCCCCCCAGGCAGCACGCATCTGTCTGTGAGATGTATCTCAGACTGTTCTTTTTCTCAGCTGTTTCTCTGGTGGTTGAGGCTGCATCCTCATGAAAAATATCTAAATAGCATTGTGGCTGGTACAGCACCACTGCCTGATTCGTCTCGCCTGCTTCAAGTGTCTCTGGTATTTGGTAGGGATCAGATTCAGCCTCAAGCGGAGAAGAATAAGCAAAATTCTCAAAACAAGTATGAGTTTGAGGTGTAGGTGTGGGTGGAAAGTCTCTAGCTACATTTTCACTAGGGTAAATCCAAGAAGAATTGTGACCATCAATCTTGTCTTCAGCTGGTGTTGAAGATAATGAGCTCCAGTTAACAGGATGCAATTTTTGAGATTCAGCATTACTGTCCACGGCTAGCACATCAGGAAGGCAGTCATTTATCTTCAGCACTTTCTCAGAATCAATCTGCAAGATAATCATTAAACAAAAAAATTACTCAATGAAAGAAACCCAGAGTAGAGAAAAGACAGTGATTTCTTTAAGGAATTCTAATAGTCCTACACAGTTTTCTTTTAGTTTGCACTTTTCAAATAAATGAATTTGAAGGAAAACCTACATAGAGGATGTTCAATGAAAGCTGCATTTTATGTGAAATTTATCAGACTATTTATTTAGAGATTTCTTTTTTAAGTAAACTCACAATGACTCTATTTGAGGAAGGAACCACATCCCTCTACTCTAAAGACTTTGCCAGGTTTTTGATGTGTGCAGGTTTTAGTTTGAGGCAGAAGCAACTGGAAGGCTGTTAGGTGTACTTCACTCCTCACTCTCTGTTCAGTGAACACCAGCAGCCCCACATGTGTCAGGGCAAAGGCTTTGGAGCCCCCTGCACACAGCACAGAAACAGCAGCTCCCCGTTCAAAGGGGCTACAGAAGAAGCTGAGGGCCTTTTGCCAGTCGTGTTCTCCCAGCCAGGCCTGGAAGTGCCTGGCAGAACCCCCTGCATGCTCCCAGGGCCAGCAGTGCACAGCCCTGCAGTGTCCTCCTGAGGGAACTGGGGCAGACACAGCTCATGGGCTGCGGGGAGGTCTGGTATCCTCTGGGCTGCTGAGTTCAGACAGTGCAGGGGTTTGAACGGTAACAGTGGAGGAATCACCTGCTGATCAAAAGATTTTATTTATTCCCCAGTTGTGCATTTTCTTTTTGCAGTAACAGACTGCAATATAAGCTGCTCATTTCAGAGTCACATGAATCTCAAAAGGAGAGTTTTCCACTAAATGGTGATATTAAACTGTGTTAATTTGTGTATAATGATTAAATGTACTCAACACAAAAAGTTAATTTTTAAATGCAGGCAACTCAAGAATAGTATTTTTTTAAATCTACTAAGAAAAGAATGGACAAATTAAAAACTCTAGATTTTCAGTGATCTTACCTTAAACTCTTTGAATGACAGCACTTTGCTCTTGTTAGGACTAGGTATTACAGGACAGCAGCACTCCTTCACCCTGGAAATAAGAGGCCAAAACAAATGACATTTTTGTTCTCTTATCAAAGCACACTACCAGCAGAAGCCACCCATAGATGTGTACAGGCACAGCAGCAGATGATCAGTGTCTCAGGAACACCACAAGACAAGTACTTAAAACATCCACACAATCAGATAGCCAAAGGAAGAAATGAATGAGGCCTTGCAATGGGCTGGAAGCAACAAGCTGCAGCAGTGGTTTGTGAATTCCATTAGTTATATTCTCTGTCTACAACAGAAACATGCATTACAACTTACCACTTCATCTTCCAGTGGCATATAGCTGCTACTAGGGTTGGAACTATCACTAGCAGGAATACAAAGTACAGCATGTTTGCTGCAGAAGAAAAATACTTTAAAATTTTGGTTTTTACTTCTCACATGTTAAAGTCAATATAGCTTGAGTTTCTGGGGCAAAAATAACAACAAGTCTGTGTGGGATGCTTGCCACTAGCTCAGCATTAAAACTGTGTGGTCCATGGTTGCAAGGTAGCTTGGCTGGAAGTTCTGGGATACCTCTGTAAGCCTCTAGACCTTGATCTCCTTTACCAGAATGGAATTATAGCTAGATTGCTTTTTATTTGCCCTCATATTGGCACCTTAGCTGTAAAAGTAGTTTTCAAAAGTAAGGCAATGATAATCTCACTTAAGTACTGTTTCAGGCTGTCTCTCAGACCTGCAGAGAAGATGGATTTTCACTGTGAGGCATGAGCAACATCTGTACTTCCATTTTGGACTGACTATAGCACGAAAAACGCTACACAAGCGTTCAAGTCTCCTAGGATTTATGCTGATACAAAGATCTCAGTATTTCCTTCTAGCTGGAAGACAGCTTTGGACTATGCTGTTCACAAACAGCTGAGGCTGTAGGTGGGCTGAGGGGAGCACTAATTAGTGCCTGCTCTCTCTCTGCCTTGTCCAATGCCCTCCCGCCCTGTGCCAGAGAGTTTGTGTATCCCTAACACAAACCACAGGAGGAAATGGACATTCTCCTTTTATCTCTTTAGGCTAATTAAGCCTTTGTTTTTATTCTTTGCTTGGCTGTACAAACATCTGGCTGGCTGACGGGAGCTAGAACTTGTGTGTTAGAAGCAGAACTGTGCCTGTGAGAGTACCATGATGGTCAGACACAGCCTAAAACACGGAGTCTCCTTGCGTAAGCCAATGCTTCCCCTTTTCCCATCCCTACCCCTTCATCTCCCACACCAACAAGTTTTTCAAAATCAGGCATCTCTAGTTTGGATCTTAAGTTTCACAACCATGCTGACTGGTATTTTCAAGGGACAAAGATATGGGCAAGTGATTTCTTCTTCTGCTTTGGTGATCAAATCTGCCAAGTTAGCAAACTACTGTGCCCATACCAACAACCCTTCTGTATTGGCTTATGAAGGAGTGAACTTGGCAACAGTTTTAAAGACTGATGAGAGTAAGAATCAACATTAGAAGTTCAGGAGTCCATACAGGAATTTTGTTTGCATACAGTTCTGTAGGTTTTCCCATATTAGAAAACCAGTCAAATCTAAATACAATTCTTCAATGAGTTCTAGTTCTAGTTCACTAGGCATGCAAATGTGCATATATCAAGCTATTTCCCAGAAGGATGTAAGAATTAAATAAAGATGTAAATTAAGCTCATTCTAAAATTTAGAAAAAATCCTTTCTACTTAGAAGTATCAGAATGCCATGTTGGTATGTTCATATCATTTCTCAGTTGGATTCTTTCTTAAGTGAATGTTGCATTGAATTAAATGCTTTCCCTTAAGAAAGGAAGACTATTACAACATTTTAAATCATCCCACCCTTCTGCTAGAGGACATTATTCACAGCCAGTACTCACAGTTATATGGTGTATCTATGTATCTAAAGTTAACAATAGGAGTCTCTCCTCCACCTGTAAATGCTTTAACCACTATTTTGTATTTTGTGTTTGGCATCAGGTGTTTCACGGTGTATCTCTTTTCTTCTGGGTTTTCAATTGTGTATTTACATAGCTCTGATTCATCTAAAAGAAAACAGATCAAATAGAATCACAGGATCACAGAATGTTCTGGGTTAGAAAGGACACTAAGGATCACCTAGTTCCATCTCCCCTTCCATGGACAGAGACACCTTCCACTAGACCAAGTTACACAGCCCCATGCAGCCTGGCCTTGAATACTTCCAGACATCTCCAGCTTCTCTGGGCAACCTGTTCCGGAGCCTCACAACCCTCACAGTAAATCTTCTCTTAAGAGCTAATCTAAACCTATACTCTTTCAGTTTAAAACCATTACCACTTGTCCTATCAGTACAGGCCCTGGTAAGAAGTCTCTCTCTCTATCTTTTTTATAAGCCCTCTGTTAGGTACTAGAAGGTTGCAATAAGTTGTCCCCACAATATTACAAAACCAGTTAACTGAAATAACAAAACATTTGCAATCCACCTTCTTTGTAATCTGCACACTTTCTTCCCAGAAGGATGATGCATCCTGACTCACTGCCACTGGGCTGAGCTCACGTCCTTCTAACTGGACTGGCCACAGCACTGCCCTTCTCTGGCAGACACCTAACAACTTGTTGTCAAAGACTGAACCTTGTTTATCTTAATTTCTTTTTCCTCGAACACTGTACCAGAATAACTTGAGTTTTGCCATTTCTTTTTTTTCAGAATTCTGTACCCCTTAAGCTTATGCCAATTTCTTTGAAGATAATCAAAATCAAGAAATCTCTGCCTGAAAAAAGAGCTCTTTTGCCTCTCTACTGTGCAACTCCCAAATCCCAGGGAGAAATGGGTTAGCTTACTTCTGCTGTTTTCAGTCACACCCCTTGTCTGCTAGCAGAAGCAGTGAAGCAGAAAGTCTTTGATTTGAACCTTTTCAAGTCTAACTGGGATTACGTACAGAATTATGGTATTTATATTGTTAGTTCTGTTCTCACAAGAATGTCTACATAAGCCTCCCTCAGTTCAAACTATACTTTTCATCCTGGCATTAGTCTAATCAGAACACAGAATACGACCCAAGCAGAAGAAGAGGCATGGGAAAAAAAATTCTTTTAACGTGTTGGAAACATCTGAAAATTATAAAAAAAACTATAATGGAGCAAAGTCATCTGGAGCAGTTTTGCATGTGGAACAGAAAGGTCTGAGACAATTTTGTGGCTTTGTGCCACTTCACAGCTCAGTTCTACTGAAGGAACTCCACTGCAGAGCACACACACAAATACTTTCATGTAAAAAATAATTTACATGGAGAATTTATACAGTGCTCCAATTTTGAAGGAAATAAATTGTATCCCACCTGTTTCTAAAATACCCCAAATCTTAATAAGACTATGCCTATGACTTCAATCCAAGTAGACCACAAATAGATGTTTTTCAACATTCATCCAGGACTCACATCACAAGAGGCAGAACTCCTCCTATAGTACCAAAGAAGTCTTTTCTGGAGCTAAAAAGTAGTCATGGACAACAAGATGTGGGCTGTAAATCAACATAAAGCCAAGAATCACCTCAAGCACAGAAAGGCATCAAAAGCAACAATTGTTGAAATCTAGAGATGGCTGAATCAGCCAGCCAGACCGCCTAATGTGAACCTTCCAAGATGCTGCAATACCAACAAATCTTCTACCTTTATCAATGACATAACTTTCTGTAGGAGAGAGCTCAGTTACCTGAAAGAATGTGCTTTTTTGATCCTTTCAAATTGCAGTTCCCTTTTATAGGTGACACATAAACATGGTAGCCTCTTACAAAACCAGGCTCTGACTCATTTGTGAGGTAAGAATCCCAAGACAGTGTTACTGAATTGTAAGTTAGGTCAACTTTTCTCACAACAGGGTCAAGACAAGGAGCTGGAAGAAAAGAAATTAGAGTTAAACTTGCAATTATTCTTCAAGAGTGTTTTCTCTTATAATTTGAAAAATCCACACTCCCATGTGGTATTTACATTTATATCTTTCTTGTATTCAAAAGCTGAACAAAGCCAAAGATCTCTACAAATTGTAAACTATCAGCTTCACAGAGCCTTCATGCATCCACATAATACATGAAGCAATAACTGATAATTGCAGCTTTGTTTAGCTCTTCTAATAAATGTGGGCTCTACCTGGTCACTGGACTAGCCGAATATCCTCAACGTAGGGCATGTATGTTGATATAGAATGTTTAAATGCCTCACCAAAGATATAGAAAGAAGACAAAATCCCATATTATCTAGCTGTAGCAGGAGGCAATTATTCTATTTGTGACAGATCAATTTAGCTAATGTACAAGCCCCAAGTATGTTGCCAACTTACGCAGCTCCCTGAGATAACCAATCTTCTTTTCCAGTAAGGAGGCTCTATTAGCAACAGATCCATAGATGCGGAATGTGTATCTCACCCCCGGAACAAAAGCAGCTAGAAACCAGTTGAACAAAAATAGGTTATGGTTTGTCTTCCAGTGTTACTTTTATTTAATTGCTTCCTACAGAGGTCAATAACCTATTAGACACCTTCTCTGAGTGCTATTAAAGCAACTGAAGGAGACAGAGGGCAAGCCAATTCTTGGTGTGCATTATGTGAATTAAACACATTTATTCTGTCTGAAAGAGAGAATTGGGAGAGATTTATATATATATACATATTTCCCATTCAGTATTCAAGGTGACTGAACAATAGACTCCAAATGCACCAAAAAGAAAGACAATTTCATTTACGTTTCTGGCACAGGTAAAGGTTGTGTTTTGGAATATTTGATGCAGACACATATCCAGGTATCAGGATTCCTTGTTATGCTCGCTGACATCCATTCCCATTCACATTAAGCAAGTGCAAACCACTGAAAAATTTGACAATACTCTTCCCATATGTCACCACAGTTTCCTTCATTATGTGCAGATTTCCGTACGTTTGTATGAATTAAGGTGCAGTTCCTTTATTGCAAATTTATGTGCATTCAATCAAATTTTGTTCAAACAAGTTTCATTCCAAAGTGAGGTTTCAGCTTGAGAGACTCTAGGAAAGCTAAATTCTTGCAGATGTGAAAGCATGTAAGAGCAAGTTTCACACAGACATAAAGGACTTAGGTCTACTGGCCACAGCCAGGATAAAAAACATGCAACTGAGCCTAAGCAAGGACTGGTGCTGAGACACATCATTTGTGGCACACTGACAGCACCAAACATCTCACTACACCATGGGTTTAAATTGCCTGAGTCTGAACTTCTGATTCATGTCACAGATAGGACAGAGCTCCCTTCTGCATCTCTCTTGCTAAATTATTTTAACTCCTTCATTAACCTCACCATCCTCCTTCAAGATGCTGCTATAAGCCACTCAGAAAAGGTTTTGCCTAAAATACAGTGTTGACTTTCATAATATGGTACTCTGCCTTCTAAGGCTTAATGGTGCTGGTAAATTTGTGGTGTCTAATTACTTCTGTAGGAACAACATGATGTCACATGCCTTTGAAGAATTACACCTGCACAGCACAAAATTCAATATTCAAAATATTTAAAAAATTATTTGTTTACAAATTCAATTAATGCCCACAGTTCCAAGGACTGCTGCACAGTCAGAAAGAATATTTGTTTGGCTTTCACCTGAGCTGATCACCACACTGGAAGTGTTGGGTCCAAATCTCTTCCACTGCAAATCACAAGGCTGCAACCTGGGAAAGTTACACCAATCAATAATGTAACTGTCATATATACTTCTGGGCTCCCAGGAGATAAGAATGCCATCATCTGTACCATTAACTTGTCCTTCCTTAAGCTCTTTGGTGCCTAGGAATGAACAAAACAGAATCTCTTATTATTGTCCTGCATGACACTTCAGACCATAAATGAAGATGAACACAGTTCCTATAATAACTAGTTAAAAACAACCATAAAGGGTTGCATTCCTTCACTAAATGATATATGAAGTCTTGCACATGCTGAAAGCTGACAGCTCAGAAACCACCCAGCAACTGTTACTACATATTCACCAAAAAAATCAGCTGCAGAAACCTAGAGTCAGAGGGTCACAAAGAGGCTAATCACACTGGCAATGGCAGCACCATCAAAGCACCTAATGCAGGTCTGAGGCCCTAGTTTTAAGCTAAATGTATTTTGCTCTGTGGAGACACTCCCTGCACTTAAGCTTTACAAACATACAGCTGCCAGCCTGAAGGAAAAAATACAGCCGTGATTTTCAGACAGCAGTGGTGTGAGTTAAGAGGTAAGGTTAATTTGTTGCCTGAGATGATAAATTATGACTTCACTCAAAACAGATAGAAACAAAACTCTAATAATATAACTGAAAATACTCCTACTGTTGTCTGTAGCTCTAGAGATGATCAATACTGAAGGAAGTGAAAAATTAACATTGTTCTTTGCCATGATACTGATTCTGTAGGAATGGTTATCAATGAAAATCCTTGTAGTATTGTAGACTGAAGAAAAGGAGATGCTTTCAGGCTTGGAGCCATCTTCTATTTTTTCCCAAGTTACTTCATATGAAATAATTTTTCCATTTGCTTGAAAACTTGGTGTTTGCTGAGAAAAAAAGTTATGGAGGAAGAGAACAATAACTTAGTAAATTTTGCTGAAAAAATATGAGAGGATCATTCAGAATTTTAAATAACTAACATGATGTGTTATTTCTATAAGAATATAAACACTTGTTTCCATACATTCATGGAAAGAATGTATGGAAACAGAAATGCAGAAGTCTTGGTAATGGGATCTGTCTTGTTCTACTACTTAGAAAAACAGAATTGTATGTCTGAAATTCCAGGACAGCACACCATCATAGATACATGTGTTCTGAGATATTTTATATATAATCTGTTTTAGATTTGTAAAAGACATTTTCATACTGAATTACTATCAGCTGCACACAAATCATGGGAGAAATTTCCAACCCCTTTATGAAGGGCTTTGTTTTTATTTCTGTATGGATGTCTCACCTTCCAGAACAAGGTCACATTTCGTCCCCCGAGAACTGGAGTAATTTCTCTCCATATGTCCAGTTTCCCTGATGGAGCTGCAATAAATATGGCAAAACAAGAAAATAAGAATGCTCTGGGTGTAGAAAGGATATGCAGTTTAACTGCTTCCTCCCATTTAAAGCAATTCTACTCACAACACCTCCTTTTCCCCATCATTCCCAGGGCTTGCCCAAACATTTTCCTTTAACATCATTTTCCCTTTATTCCTTTTTCTGAATTAAAGTCTACTTAATTTGCCTAGAAAATCTTTTCTTGCAGTCACCAGACTCTTGTTCCTCCCTTTGCACCATTCCTCCAGGCCTCACAGGGCACTGGAACTCAGTCTGTCCATCTTCCCAGTCAACGGGATTTCCCACTGCCTGCACTGGACGGAATGCCTGAGACTAGCAGGTAGGCTGACAACTATTTAAGAAGTCACCTTCTTGAAGTTTGCTTAGTGTGTTCTTTTGCACATGCAACAGGCCTCTGCTTTAGCTATACAGTGGAAGAGTAACAACAAACACCAGAGCGAGGTGGCAAGCAAGGAACATCCCTCAAACTTTGCTTCTCAATGGGTTGGACATACTTCCTTCCTTTGTTCTGGTGGTCAGGGCTTGGCTCCACTCACTCCACCTCCAGAAGTGCTTGGCTGCCGCGCAGCGCACCCTGGCCATGTACTCCGAGTACGGCTGCAGCCCACGCACCGTGACGCGCCTGGAGTCCGCGACGGAGCTGTTGTGCTGCAAAACACGAAGACACAACAGGCACAGCTCAGAACAGCGTCCTCAGCAAGGTGTTCTTCTCTGAGAAAACAGCTCTTCCTCTAGACCCTGCAAAAGCTAGGTAACCGTCACTTGGGAAAGAGTCACAGAACAGCAATCAAAAAAAAGCAAATAGTGCACAAGATCAAAACAGTGGGAGATCCAAAAAGAGGGCTGGAAGTCACCTCAGAACCCTCTGCATGAGCCCTTTTTGCACCCAGGAGGGAATTTACTGAGATCTTGCCCTCATAGTGTCTTGGGCTATTACCTCATATAAAAGTAGGATGCTGTTCCATATCTACAGCCCCCTTCTCTTCCCATGTTTTTTTTCCAGCCTTTACCTCATTCTCTCCTAAGAGACAGAGTGAGTTCTGGTAAGAGTCAAAAAGCCAGCATGCTTTTAAGTCTCTCCTCAAAACTGTCTCCCACAATGGCCAACTGCAGTGGTCACTTGATCTGACATCTACAATCTTAAGATTGTAGAATCAAGACAGAACACAGCTTGACTGTCATGTGCACTGTGCCTTTTTAATGTGCTAGAGGCCAGCTGCCTTGTAAGAAAAGAGCTACAGAGAAGTGAGAGTAAACAGGCAAAGAGTCCATCAAGCTCAGCATTTGTGGAGGAAGTGGAAAAAGATAGGGAATCTACTGAAATAATCTTCAGGGAGATTGAAGAGGAAGGGAAGAANTATATGTTATACAACTTTACAATTATTAGGCTATTCAGTGTTTTCACTAACTTCCAGAAACCTCAGAACCCATTCAGAAGAGCACTGAGCCACATAGTCAATTGTGTCACATCACTTACTTCTGCCAGGATATAGGCAGTGTTTGGTATGATTAGAGCCAACAGTGGCTGCCCACAGGGATCACATGATCTGTGTAGAGCTAGANCTCATATAAAAGTAGGATGCTGTTCCATATCTACAGCCCCCTTCTCTTCCCATGTTTTTTTTCCAGCCTTTACCTCATTCTCTCCTAAGAGACAGAGTGAGTTCTGGTAAGAGTCAAAAAGCCAGCATGCTTTTAAGTCTCTCCTCAAAACTGTCTCCCACAATGGCCAACTGCAGTGGTCACTTGATCTGACATCTACAATCTTAAGATTGTAGAATCAAGACAGAACACAGCTTGACTGTCATGTGCACTGTGCCTTTTTAATGTGCTAGAGGCCAGCTGCCTTGTAAGAAAAGAGCTACAGAGAAGTGAGAGTAAACAGGCAAAGAGTCCATCAAGCTCAGCATTTGTGGAGGAAGTGGAAAAAGATAGGGAATCTACTGAAATAATCTTCAGGGAGATTGAAGAGGAAGGGAAGAAAAACTGTTCTGGGATTCCATCACAGAAACCAGACTCACTACCATCAACTACAGTCAATAGAGCGAGCTTCGACTGATACAAAAGAAATCTTCAACACTGTTCTGGTGAATATGAAATAGCATGAGCAACAAAAACAAATAGCTAATATTATGTATTANTGCTGGGGAATTATTTTTTAATTACAACAGAAAGATCCTCACTATGTCTTTGTTTAGGAAATTCAAGTTTCATACCAGTTCTACTTTGCCATCAGGTTGGACCACTTCAGTTTGACAAAAGAGTTCAATTCCATTGTTTTCATAATTCCAGTGTAATGTAATTTCTGTATCTGTGCAATCTTCCCAAACCTGGAAAGGTGCAGTGGGGTACACTGCCAATAGAAAATCTGAGTTAGCTCTTGCAAAATATAAAACATATGCAATAGTATATTAAGATACTTTAGCTGAGTAGTAAAAGCAAATAAAAAATACAGAATTTTCCCCTAATCTAGAAGAAACACATATAAATTATAAAACTTCATTTCAGAATGTAAGTAAATCATACACAAGGTTTAAAAATCTCCTTGTGCTCACTTAGAAATGTTTCAAAACATCACAGACAAAAGGAACAGAGACATTTATTGCAAACCGTTAAAATTCTCTAATTCAGGGCCTGGCAGAAGCTCCTGATGTAACGCAGTAACATTTGACACACTTCTACACCCCAGAATCAGGCCTCTGACAGAAATTTTATTCACACCTCTAACACTGACTCCTGTCAGTAGTCACCCTCTGGTCAATCTACTTCTCTCAAAAGATTTCTGAGATTCTTACTGCTGTGTAAGAGTATTCAGCAAGTGAAGTAAATCTCAAACTCTCCCATATTATCAGTATAATAGTGAGGAATGCTATGCAGTGTGAGGGCATGGCAATGCAACTGAGGAGTATGCTTACATCCATTTATCCTAAAACTTCACAAATTACATGATTGAATTACACTACTCCATGAAATATAATTTGAGGACTTTCATACTCAAAAGAGTTTGTATTTGATATAGAAGGTCCAAAGTATGACATGCAGAATTGGAAACAATGGATTTATATTTTCCTTTACTTATTGTCATCCTTTAAGTAAGGAAAACTCTAATGTAAATATTTGCAGGATCAGAGAAAACATGAAGGATTTTACAGGAGTCACTATTTAAAAGCTTAACTCATTACACATACTATACATAATTTCTTTAACTTGCAACTATCACTAGGACTGGAAAAAGAATATTGTAGTAAAATTTTTATGTATTTATCACGTTGAATGCAAACTATTCTAGCCTGACTTCCCATGAAAACTGAGTTTATGACATTGTGTTATCTCCCTACAACCTGTCAGTTTACTCCTCCACTTTCTTCACCTGTTTCTTCAACTTCCAAACAATCAGACAATAAAATTTTAGAATTCTCATGCCTTTCTGAGACAAATATAACACAGACATTTAACGTAAGTTCCTTCATATAAAAAAGCATGGCTTGCAAAACTGCCAGCAATGCCTCTGAAAAAGGAAGGAGTGCCAGGGTGCAGCAGTTACACCAACAGCCTCCTAGGCCACGGTCCTGTTAGCTTCCAAGCTGCACAAAGCACATGTTGCCTCCTGAGTCTTCAAACAGGCAAGGCAGCCACAGGACCTGGGGAACGCTGAAGTGGACTCAAGGAGAACTGGAAATACTGCTGGAGACTGAAGAAACACCCAGTTGTTTTGAGGCAGGAGTAGGAAGAAACTTATGGTACCCACTGAGATAAAGGACAGAACTCCTAGAGAACAAGGAACCACAGCCATTAGATACTTCTCAGAGAGTAACCTGGCTTTTGTCACAGATGAAATACTCTTCCTCTCTTACAGTAGCACAGTGGAGGTTACTGTCCCATATTAGGACCAAGAGCAGGTTAGCACCATCACTTCTTTCCCAGCAATAACTCTTACACATGTATCACATCTCATATCATATCAATTTCCAAGTAACCTACACCGATATTTTGCTTAAACTGCCCATTTTATATCCTCAAATGATTTTGCTTTCTCTTCCATTAACCAGCTTCAGCAAAGCAGCAGGTTTCAAAACATAAGGGGTTATTCCCTTTGGAGTAAAGCTGTTTTCTACTGTTAATACAACTTTCCAAAGGCAAAACTGAAGAGAGAACAGGTAACTATAGCACAGGGACAGATAAGTAATTAAATGGTGAAGTTAAAAATCAAGGATTTCCATACTTTACACTGAGGCACAAAAGTACCAAGCTCAGAAGGAGGAACAAAAAGACCTAAACAAAGGCATAGAAAAAAAACCTTACTTCTGTGATTTACATCAAAAACATCTGTGGCAGTTTTTTTTCCCAATGGGTTTTCCACAGTCACTGTGACATTCCAGAGCCACTGCTGGCCTATATCCCAAGAGCATGAGCACTGCTTAGAACAACTTGCTTTGCACAGAGCTGTTTTCTGGGATGACCTGCCAAAGAAAGTGAGAGGTAGGAGGCGGGGCAAAGAGAGAGAAAGATGTTGTCCATAATATACACTCAACATATACCTTGGAAGTTTCTGATGCCCAACTAGACTACAGCATTATAAAAGATAAGGCTGAGGGACCTTAAGCCACCCACTTCCTTCCCTTTGCCTGAAGCATGATGAATACAAATACCCCGAAAAGAAAGTTTCCTTTGAAATCCAGGTTTGTCTTTTTAAGATACAACTACATTGCTTTTAGAATTTTTTTTATGCATAGTCTAAACCAGAGACTTATTTGCCAAGACTTTAATGATTTACATGTTTACCATTAAACTTTTAAATGAAGTTGTAATTTCAACTACATCTTGAAGTACATCTTCTAACCTTCTATTTCTAAATCACCATCACAGTATCTTAATGGAGGTGAATGATGTGGAGACCAGGAAGGTATGTGCAATGCTGGCCTGTTTTCTGTTGAGATCTTTTGATGAAAGTTTGTTGTGATTACGAGGTATCTGTCCTGTCTTGTGAGTTTCCCTTTCTCTGCAGGCCTTGCTGTAAAGCCCCTCTCCTCATGTAAGGGCCATGCTACAGCTGTGTAACCTTGACTCAGACTGCTAAGAAAGAGCTATGAGAAGGTCTGCAGATTTTTTTTTAAAGTAAAGAAGCCAGCTGAAACTACAGAAATTATAGACACAAGAGGGACATTTGAGATAGGATTGTCCGTAGCTCAACAACTCAAGAAGGAAAACATCAGCACATAAAGCTCTAAAATACTAAAGGAAAATAACTAGGGAGGTAAATCAGGCAGAGTGCTAAGTTGGAGTCAGCATTAGTGTCAATAGATCATGAGCACACTAATACTCAGCCTACCAGCTGATCAGATCCTAGTTATCTGTTGTGCGTGCTACCCAATAATTATGTTACACTTTTAAGTTATCTACATCCTGATTTCAGGGTGTCTTCATACATATTGAACAATACCCAAACACTAATTCATAAGAATGGTTAGAATAAGCTTTATCAGGCAGAACTTGATCTAAAAGACTGTCAACTTTGTTATAGCTATTCTGATTCAGAGCAGTTCTGCACTGCTCAAGTTTTGTTAAGTAAGTGATCAGTGAGGGGGAAAAAGGCAAGCAGCTAATTACACGGACAAAAAGCATTTCCACAGATTTTAAGGCAAAGAAGGAAAAAAAGTGACTGGTATAGCACAGATCAGAGTTAATATAACAATGAGACTTACGTTTTAGACAAGGTGTATTGTGGTGAATTCTTTCCATAGAGATAGGTCTCTTCTTCTCTCCAAGTACATGTTACTCTTTTCATGTCTTGAGTTTGGCAGGAAAAATCTTTAGGTGTAGCAGGTGGTTCTTGTCAGATGAAATAACCAAAAAAACAACATCATGGCAGACAAGGCAAAACTCATCAAGCTTTTTAATACGTTAACAAGTTAGAAAGAATGGATAAGTATGAAGTCTGATTTACTATAGTTGTTAATACTGAAATTACACTTATTCCATGGCCACTCTGCAGAGACAGTCAGGAAAATATCATGAGTCAATAGCAACCAAACACTTTCCTACTCTATTATCTTTTTTTAACAGTCATACATTCATTTATTCAGTCTGTATTCTTTTTAATCTTTAAAAATTGCTACTGGCCTTCAAAAAGGTGACTGCTGAATTTTTACCATGTGTACACAATGAAGCTGAACTCCTAAATGGGTGGGTATATTTATGAATCAACCACCTGTCATAGGGTCAATTAATGGCTCTCCTTTCCTGCTTTTTCTATGTAAGTCTACAGATCTCGAGTCAGGGTTCAGCCGGACATGACAAGAGCATGACAACCTACAGCAAGCTTTTTTACCCCCATCCATTTTTTCTACAGTCTTGAGTTAATAACAAGAGGAAAATAAAACTGTACCAATGTATTCACTTACTGCCCACAAAGAAAACTGCCGCATGTGACCGCTTATCTTCATCATAACAGTAGACATGAATGTTAGACCCTTTGTCATGCGACAGATTTTTGACAGTGAGAAATCTGACTTGACTCTTGGTGTAGTTGCAAACATCGACAGTTGGGTATACAGAGAATTCCTTAATAGTTTGGCCTTTCTCTCCTATGCAGCAAAGAGTGATATTAGAGCCTTCTGCTAAAATTTTTTCTTTTGGAAAGATTTGTGGCCCACTACTATTTGAAGTGTCCGGGCCTGCAAATTAAAAAAAAAAAAAAAAAAAAAATTTCAAAATCTGCTCAAGGCAGCAGCCGTCAGCCAGAACACAAAACTAAGCATTTACACAAGAAATTGCTAATGTTGTATTATCCATTCATAGACATTTATTTAGTATTCTTCCGAATACTAAACAGAGATGAATTTCACATGTAATAATATCATTCTCTTAAACTCATAAACATGTAATGTAGTTCAACAAACTATCTAAGAGACTAAATCTGTTTTACTGCCTTTCACTTAGAGTAAAACAGGAGTGTTCTGTCAATAATTGTCTTTACAAAGGAATACCACCTCCTGCTCCTATGCACTGACTGTTGTTAATATCCAGAACACCTGCTCTGGAAGACTTGGAGCAGGGAGCTACAAAAACATCATGGTCTGATGCTCATGCAGAGCTTAGCTAAGAGGAGTCAACATTGACTGAATCAGATCAAGGGGAAAATCAACTTGAAATCAGACTCCCATAGCTTCCTATGTTGGACTGCTTGGTGGATGGGAAAGCTAGTGGAATTTAAGCAAGTCACAGATTTTTACACATTCTGCACAGGTAAAATCAACTCTCAAGAATCTGATCCAAATACCTGATGACATCTAGAGTTACTATCTTTCAGAGAGCTCTAAATCAGTCTGCAATGTGGGATCAGTTTGTGACCAAGAAATAGTATCTTTGAGGCACATCCACTTGCAACTGAAAAAAATAAAGTCTCCAAGATTGAAGAGATTGTGGGACAAAAAAGAGTCTTGCATCCTACTGCCTATTATATAATAAAAGGGAGATGAGTGCCACAATCCAAGTATGAACACCTGTGATGCCTATTCTATACAACTGATGTCTCCAATATCTAAAAGCCCTTGCTGCTTCAAACGAGTGTTTCATTACAAAATCACTACAGTCATATTTTCTAAAGTAGTTACATATTTTGTTTAAACAAGATTCTCTGGAAACCAAACTGCTCTAGTAAGACATGGTAATCCAAAAAAAAGATAAATTTTGTGATGTCATTAATTACATTATTGGTTCACTCCCTGTTTATTCTCATATAATTCACAAGACATTAACCCCAAGAAAGGAGCCAACTTGCTCCTTTCTTTCCGCTACTGTAATACCAATTCAAGCTATGAACCCCAGACAAAAGCCACACATTCATCAGATCACGCAGCCCCCAGCTCTGCGCTTCTCCTCCTTTCCCTGAGTCTGGGCCAGGGATGTGCCTATCCAAGATTACATGTCACTTCATCTACTACATTGTTTTAATGTGTGAGTAAAAAAAAAAGCTCTAGAACTTTTGGTCTACTAACTTAGGAAGATAGTCTGTAAATTACAGCAACGCCTGAAGCACTGCTATTATTGCTGGCAAAATATAAGGAACTGGTTAATGTTTAACAAATGGATTCTTGATGTGATGCCATCTCTCCTAACTGTACTCCATGGTTACACTCACTTGTGAATTACAAACTAGCTTTATACTTGAAAAAAACCCCAATATTGCAAAGTCTTGTTTTGCTTACCCGGGAGAGTCTCCCACGAACTCCACTGACTCCAGGTTTTTGACACTTCAGCCTTGCTCCTGATTCTCACAGCATGTGACATACACTCCAAAGGTATGTCTGAATCCCACGTCCAATGAAGAGGCTTTCCCAATTTATCAAGTGTGACATTTTGAAACTCCTACAAACAAAGAGCAGTAAGGCAAAGTATTGAAAACACAGAAATGTGAAGATCTGGGAATACAATCAAAAGCAGCAGGAAACTCAAAGGAGAAAAATGCTTTCGAAAATGAATGTCTGAAACTCCACTAGCTACACATGATCTCACACTAAGTAACTACTCAGCTAACCAACTGCTTACAGATCACTGTGCTAGCAGTGGTGGAGTGACTGATGTGTTGACACATTTGGGAGTGAGACTCTGCTTCTCATGACATGGATTTGGTCTCAGAGACTCTCCGTAGGTTATTTGTGTCTGCTATTACATAAGCTGCTGCCTACAAATGCATCCTAATGCTCTGGGTTACACATCCCTGTGGTGGAGTCACCATCCCTAGAGTGATTCAAAAGATGCAGAGATTCAGCATTTAGAGACATGGTTTAGTGTGGACTTGGTAGTGCTGGGTTAACGGCTGGACTCAACAATCTCAAATTTTTCCAACTTATGAGATTCTATCATTCTACTTATTTTAGTACTTCTTACAGCAACCATTCCAGATTCTCAGCATATAGATCTGTGCTGCTCGTATGATTTGTGCCAAAGCCCTGCCTCACACTGACCAGTAGAGAACTTCTCTCCAGTACTGCTTTCCATCGGCAACATCTGCACTTTCATATCACCACTGCTCTGAGAAAAATTCTGTCATCAGTTCAAAATGTAATTTCTCAGTTATATCCCTGAGGAATGTGGCCACTGCTCTAAAAGTTATATAGGCTGTCCATGCTTTGGTATGAGCAGACTCACAGAGTTTCTTTATTGGTACACATACTTCAGAAAAACACAGAAGCAAATATACTCCTGTATGGTAATGACATCCAAAGTAACTTGTCATGTTTATTATAAATAACAGAACAGACTAAAACCCTGGATTTGAAATACCTTTACTTCCTTCCAACGAGTTAGTAAGAATTTGTTGAAGGGCACTTCAAAAAATCTGAAACTTAATTGTTTGCAGCTATATGGGCCCAGTTACTGACTTCAGGGTTAGACCTACTCATTGGGCTAAAAATCCTATCCAGCATATCAAAGTGGTAAAGGTCTTCAGAACTACTAGAACTCACATGCAGTGAAGATGTGGTTCCTTAAACTCAAGAGACAAAACATCACCAACTAGAGTGATCAAAGTAAGCTGTGATTTATAAAAATGCCTATTTTATTTTATTGATCCCCGATTTCAGAAAAATAAGCCTTTGTCTATTTTATGTGCTTTCTGACAAGTAGCAATTCTAAATGAGCTAGTGCAGTTTTTCAGTTTAACTAAGTTCTAAATTTTCTTTGGAGGCTGCTCCCATACAGAAGTCACAAACTGAAAAACACCCAGAACAGGCCTAAGCCCATTATTTGGGTAATCTCCTCTTCAGAAAGTGTTGCTGGTTTAGATGCTAAGGAAAACTATCAGGCCAGGGACCTTGCAAAGAGACATCTCTACATCTTCCATCATTGTAAATGACTAGAACACTTCTTTTCTAAGTATACTTACTGTCCTCACAGGAGGAACTTCATTGTTATGACGGACTTGTATCTCAAAAGATATTGCCAGCTCAGCATCGTATGCTGACTTGACAACATCCCATTCCACCAGCAGCCGCTGAAGATCCAAATCCTTGGAAACGTGAAGGTATGTCACTGGAAATACATCAGATTCTAGGAGCACAAAAATATTACTGTCTAGCTAAGCTACAAAGCAGATATGAAAAAACAGTGGTTAGAGGTAAGTTAGGTCCCACACCAGACGGTTCTGAAGGAAAAACAGAAGTGATCAGAACCTATGCGGTTGATGACAAAAGGAAAGATAATTCTTCTTCTTATGGAATCAGCAGGCTAAAATTGAATCCTGAATCTATTCAATAGCTCCCCACCATGGTATTTGGTATGCTGTTTAACTTCTTTATGCTCTCAATTTACTAGTTGCTTTATGGGAATACAGATCCATCCCTTCATAATCTTATGAAGAAGAACAGCATAATGTATTAAGAGGGACTAAATCCAAAACCTCAGCAAGCTTTCACATCATTAGAGCAGAAACTCTGGGGTCAGTTTTGATCTCTTACTTAATCCAGACTAAATTAGTTAATGCAAAACCATTATTTGAACAGAATAGGATAAGAGTTTCCTGTTCTAGTAGCTAGCTTAGATCATAGTCTAGTATTTAGCACATTCCTGGTTGCTCTAGTTGCTCTAGAGGTTAGGTCACAGCTGTGGATTCTTCTACTGGAATTAGACACCTAGTTCTAATGGCACTTGCATCCTTCTCTTGGTCTGGGTTTAATTCCAGACCATGAAACGATAAAGCAAAGTTAAAAAGTCAGACTGAAGTCCCTTTTGGTGTTGGGAAATAAAAGGCCCTGCAAGATTGTTCTGTGGAAAACTACAAATAACCCTGTAAGTAGTTCCTCTTTTTAGATGATTCCTTTGTGACCCCTCCCTAAAACCCTAACAGTTGGAAGAGATGAAATATAGCAGTCACCGATTTGTCATTTCTCTACTTACTGAAAACTAAACAAACAAACATAAACCCCCTAAATCTGACCTAGTTGTTAATGAAGCCAGGGCATCTGAGTAACTAGGCTTTTTATTTTGCTGAAAGTGCTTTCTAAGGTGCTTCTGCTTGTTACAAAAGGACCAGGTCAAAATGTTTATCGTAACCAAGATACAGAAAAAAGAGTCACAAAAAAAGCTGCACCTTGTAATAAAACAGAACTCATTCTGTGCAGTCCTAGCACATTACAGCTAGAATCATCAGGGACACGATGGATTCAGTGACTTCAGCAGCCCCCCCTTGCAAAACTGCGACCTCCATTCCTGTCTCCCAGACGCACTTCACCCACTGAACTACCTGAGACATTCACCATGTATCACTAGCAGAAACACGAGCATTCAGGAGATTTAGACAGATACTTCTCATAGCCATCATGTATCCAAATCATTCTGCACTTGATCCTGGAGTGTCTGCATTACCCTAGCCTCTGTGCAGCAGTTTTCCAACACAGGGATTTTTACATCTCCCTTAAGGAGAAGAGAATGAAAGGCTCAAGAGAAGCAGCAGTTGTAAAAACCTCTGGTCAATGAAAGGAAGAAAATAAAACTTTATAAGCATATTTGTTAATTATGAGAATACAGACACTGACACAACTTTGTTGTTTATATAAGCCCAGACTATCATTAAAGAATAAATGGAGGAAAGAAAGTACAAAGTTATTAAAAACTACAGGAAGAAAGGATTCTCTTTTAGCAAATCATCCAAAAACTCTGTTGGGCTATTTTTAACCTATTGAATTTTCAAGGGTACTAGAAGTCAGAGCAAAATGAAAACCATATGCTTTCCATGCAAAGGAACCTACTGATATAGGCATCTTCAGATAAGTTTGGAGAAGAAATAAAGTTTAACTGTTCAAACACATGGTCTCAGAACCAGGACTGTGGTATCTTCAAGTGTTTTGGAGAAAGAAATATATGCAAAACACCTTCTATAAAGTCTCACTGCATTCTTAACATATAATTATCAGAAAATTATTAATGTGTAAATTACGTGAAAGCAGAATTGACAACCTTAGTGTCTCTACAAGATAAGTGCAAAATGTTTCACATGCAGAAATAAAATTTCCTTTTTGGCTATGGTAATGACAGAGTCCTTAAAAAGTTTATCTGGCGCTTCACAGCTGGTTTTGAAAAATGATGGGCATCAGTTTTATACTGCCATAAGGAAACCTAGTACCTATGACAATTACTGTCTGAAACTGAATAAACAAGGTGGATGGCTTGGGGGTAAATTTCACTGAATGATAAGAGAGCACCAATTTTAGGTTTTACTGGAAAAAAGAAATATTATTAGCTTCACTGCCAACAACTGACTAGGCAAGGAGCCAGAACAACCAAAACAACACAGTGATTCATAAAATTAACTGTGGAAGTGGAGTATCACTTTATTTTGGGAAGATAGGACAAAACACACTTCATTTTCCCACATTTTCCAGACTTTCACCATCAAAACAAAATCAACACTGTTAAAATTCCACTTATGCTAAAGAATTGACGGTAATGTTGTTTGTCTCCAGTATTGTGGTCAACCTTACTTGTATGTTCATCATCCGTTTACCTGAAGCACCACGTACCAAATCTCTTGGGGGATCTCATTTCACATACAGAAGCTGACCAAGAACTCTGGGCCTTGTTGTTGACTATTGTTTTTTTCTGTCTGCACTGCTGAAGCAACAGAGGAAGAAAGGAACTGGAAGAAGGAAAGGACCCTGCTAGTCTCTCAATGAAATTCAATGGCACATAGTAAGAGTCCAGGGAAAGGAAATAAATACACCTGAAAGAAAAGCTAGCCAGATGGCAGAAACACCTTTCTTCTTCAGGGTGCACCACTAAACGAAACTTCTGCATATCTTCTGAATTTCCCTATCCTCTTTCTGCTCTTTTTCTAGTAAATTCTAATTGCAAGTGTCACTATTATGCCTATTGCATTGATGATGAGCCTGCACCTCCTCTCTGCATCTGTTTCTTTTTGTCCAAATGAAAACATCATTCCTTTTCTCACAATAAAGAATATTTCCATCTTCCACACTTAATTAGCTTGATAAAAAAACTGCAACTGGTCTTATTAGTTTCTGGTTTTTCTTCATCTGTACAAGTGTCCCTCCATTATCTCTCTTCCCCTAGACAACATATCACTTCACACCCCACGCTATTCTGTTTTCTACAGAATCTATAAAATAGTCAGATCATCAGTTGGAGCTTATACACAGTACTAAAAAACAGAAGGAGCAATATAGCTGAGGATATATCCAATATTTTGACAACCACCAACTTACAATGTAGGTATTAAAGAATTTTGTAGGATATTTCTAACATGTGTAATTATTTTCAGCATTCACAGTTACAATATTCTCTCCTAACAAAATTAAGCGACCAAGGCATCTTAAGACTTGTCTTAACTTGCAAGCTAACTCAAGACTATGTGAATAGTTACGATTAACAACAGACACTAATTTTATTCCTGAAAAATTGCATGTGAAAACAAGTGACTAAGTTACTGTAATGAAGTAACTGTTTGGACTTGCCTGCACTACAAAGTTTTGCCATTCTAGGAGCCCTAGTAATAAGTTTCAAAACTGAGACTTGGGTGAGTGGTGTGTGAACACAGGAATTTCAAGTTTGAAGAGAGACAAAATGTCTGAAAGATATATTATCCATCCAGAATGATAATAAATGCATCTTTAAAAGACCAAACATCCCCCTTCCATCTTCACCAACTTAAAAAAAGGCAATAAATTTCCATAATGCAGACTAGAGCCCTGGTCTGTCTTCTTAGTGGTGGTCACAGAAAGATCAATCAAAAATTTTCTTTTTTTCTTTTAATGGAGACATACCCAAATGCTACTGCTAGCAGCAAGTACATAAGAAGTATTTTTTACCTTAAAATACACAGCCTTTTGAAAAGCTACCATTATATTAAACTTTTCCTCCTTCAAACATGCATATCTGCTTTTCGTATTTGTATTGGATAAATATGTGAAGCATAAAAAATAAAAATCTGGTCCCGGAATCTTGTGGCACTATTAGAAAAGAGCCAACAGAAATGCTGAAGTTTTCAGAGATTAGACAAAAAAAGAAAGGAAAGAATAAAAAACCATAAAAGTTGTCAAAGAGAAAATCAATTATTTAAAGATGACAGTACAGATCATAGGAGAAAAAGGAGGAGCAAATACATAAATACACCTTGGCTTCACATCATCGCAAGTTGTTGATTCAACAGGCAGATTTGCATAATGGGGTCACAAAAGGTAATAATGAAAGTTGCTCTATCACCTTACCAAAGAGAATAATTTGATTAAATGTGTGACATATTGCTTGATCAGAGACTTAAAAATCAGCAAGTTGAAAACTTCAGTTGTTGTAGATTGCTTCCAAATAAAAAAAAATCAAACATTCAGACATTTACCTTGCTGTGAGTATGTAGTGTAGCACGTCCTCAGGGGAAGCAGTACTGCCAGAATCATGAAGTGATTCATCATTCGTCCACCTTTTCCTGCGTAAGACTTAACAGCAAAGAAAACATTTTTATTTATTAGTTTCTTGCAACATGCCAAACAATAGTCCAGATAATACTACTATATTTAAGAATGAATAAATAAAAAAACAGTCACACAGACTTCAGGAAGCTTAAGAGAAATTCAGGAAGAATGCACAAAGAAAGATAAGGAATGAAAAATTAAACCCCTTGATTTTAGGACCTAGTTACTGCAAAGTAGCACTATAGTCAAAACATTCAATTGAGTCTAAACAAATAAATCACACAATATCTTTAAAGATTTTTATCCACTTATTTCAAGTAAAAATTGAAATGTGTCCTAATATATTTTGGCTTTCTTCCTGCACAAGTAAGAAGATATCCATCCTAACAAGGGGAAAAGAGTATTAAAGGTGCAAAACACCTTGTGATTTCTGCTCCACCTACAGCCTGACTGATGAATCCAGCAGACTCGTCTGTCAGTACCCGGGACACTATATATGGAGGGCTGGAGCTGAAACACATATATCAAGTCTTAACAAGTTCCATTCCCAGATGGGTTGTCATCTCAACAACCACAGAGCTCTACTTCGCATTCCATTTACAGCCTTAACACTCACGCTGTGCCAGGATGAAACTCTTTGACTTGCACAGCCCAGTTCTGAAGGACTGATTGTATGTTAGATTTCAGAAGACATGAATCACCTGCAAACTGCCCCATGCAAAGGGAAAGCTGAGCATCAGGCTGCAGTATGGTTACAGCTCTCAGGTACAGAGAGTACACGGAGTACAAACAACAGGAAAAGGACAATGGACACAGCTATCTTTAACGTAAAACTTGTACATTTTACATTTCTGAAGCTGCGCAGAATACTGATAGTCTTCTATCACTACTTCCATAACAGACGTTGCAGCTGCTTAGCAGGAGATAATCAAAATTACCTATTCCCACTAAAGCTAAGAAGAGAACATTTACAGATTTCAGAAGGGCCTGGAATTCACTACGGAATTTATTTCTAGCAGAAAACTTCTGATTTAATACCTCAGAGCTGAAGACTCTTAAGTCTAATAAGTTTACTAAAATCCAATGGTTTTGAGAAGCTCTGAATTCCTCCGAATGATAAAAGGAAAGACTTCAATTTTTATTTTTTTTAAATATGTTTCTAAAGGCTGCATGAACACTGTAGAACAGTGCATTGCAATGCAGCATTGCAACCCAGGAGTCAATGCACACAACAAGCACCCTTGCTGCAGTGCACCCAAACTTCTCCTTGTGAGCTCAAATGCTTGACATGCAGCCCCCATATTTACCAGGTAGTGCTTTCTTGCCTAATGCATAAGCTTCTGCAGTCTTTCCTGCCATTAAACAAATATCCTCAGAAGTATTTATACAACACTAAGATCATCATGTATGAAGAACATAAATATTTTTGAGAAGCTAGGTCAAATTCACATGCAACTATTAGAGTATTCCAAGAACTGATTTAGGTAAATTTTATTTTTTCTAGATTTTCCAAGGGTTTTTTAGCACCTAAAAAGGAAAATAATTTACTATGTATTGTCTGGAATAAACAAGACAATATAGAGAAGAGAGTGGTAAGTAAACAACACAAAAAGAAATTTCTCCAAGGCAGATCATGTTAAAATTTTTGGTAACTCCTTCAGCAGATTGTTGTATTTCAAGTTGTATGAAATTATACTACGATACAAAGCCAAATCTTACAAACCTCTGGTTTGGTTTTTCTTCCCCCCAGAAAAAATGTGAAACTAAATCTGCTTTTGAAGTCAAAGGACTCAACTGTCTGCTCTAAGACAGTTTAACACAAGGGTGGTCAGTTAGGTTCAGCAGCATATCTCCTGACTTAATTATATCAGCACGATGAAAATCTGGCCCTGCAAGACTCCTAACTTTGTAAATATCTTTGGGGTTGGACACACAAACTTTTCCCCACTGGTTATGAATCATTTAAATCAAACATTAAAAACAGTGGGAAAGTACTGTGGAATATTGACATATTAGACTATTTGTTTAAGTTACTTCCTACTTGGAAAAAAATCCAAACTTTTTTTATGCTCTTAAGAACCATTCTTAACTATTGTCATGAAACCAATGTCTAATTTAACCATCTAGCTACAATCATTTACACCACCAGATCACTGATGGCACAGCCTAGATCATTTTTATTGATGCAAAAGCCTTATGTTACTATAGTGTAACATAATAAATTATTACCAATTATATACAATCGTATTTTGGATAGTTACGATGGTTTGTTTTCACTATTCGATATGGTAGTAATCTAGTTTAATAGTGCATAATAAATTGTGGTAATATGTGCAAGTATAGGTAACAAACCAGTTTTCATCAGATAAGTCCTAAAATTCTCTAACAAAAGAGAATATGAAGTAATTTTAAATAAATGAAACACTAGTTGAGAAAAAAAGGAATAGGGTCCTTAATATATGAGCAATATTTTGAATTAAATCCTCTTTATTCAGAAACATCTGCCTGTGACTAACAAATTAATCACACATAATAATTACCACCAATTAATGTCAAGCACTTATACTGTATTATCAATAATTAAGTACTTCTATAAAGTCATCATTTATAAGTCTATGTCTTGGCTACAGTTTTACAAAACACATTACCAATTTAATAAAAAAAGAAAAGCAACAACAGCAAAATGATGATAATAGTTTAACAACATCCTTGCCAAAAGTGAAAATAGAACAACAAAGGGAATGAAGACAGGCAGCCAGAAAAGGGGAGATACTGAGTAGCAAGTTGAAGTCAGTGTGGCACAAAATGATCTGTCAGGACTACAGAAGTTAGGTGAGTAATAAATCTTTCATTTTTAGCATACATTCTTTCCTCTTACAAAAACTCAAATTCTCTGGGGGAAATAAAGCAGACTTGCTTGGTTTTATCAGCCTACAGGCTAAACAGTAGTTGGGGTTTTGGTTGTTTTTTTTTTGTTTGTTTGGTTTTTTTTTGTTTTTTTTTTTGTTGTTGTTTTTTTTATCATAACTTCATAGTCTACTTATAATTGTCCTGTTGGAAGAATGTAACCTGGGATGTGACAAAACAGATACAGAGGCGTTCGGGACTCCCCTGCCTAACTTGAAATTAATCAGCACTGACAGATACTTCAGTAGATCAGAATTGTTTTGGAGACCTGACAGCAATTGAAATAATATTCAGCAGCAATAGGAATTGTTCAGATTAAACACAATTATAGAGGAGTCACTCAAGAAGTGGAAACAGCATAGGAGCGAATTACCTTTGAGAAAATTGAATTTCCTTAAGTAGGTGGTCTGTGAATATTTTAAATAAATATCTCCAGGTAGACTATTTCTCCTTCAGAGCTAAAGGCTGGCTTGCATGATCCCTGAAATTCTGTCCAAGCCTACATTTTTGTGATGCCATGGATGAAATTAAAAAGAAATTCTCATTATTTACCTAGTAAACACATCAAAAATTAACATTTCATCAAACACCACTTAAAAACCACTGAATCACCAAAACTCAATAGACTGGGAGTTGGAGCTATTCAGTGCAAATACTGTTGCAGCACCTAAAACACCCGTGTGTGTAAGGAAAGGAAGCCCCTGCTATGAACATCTACTCAAAACTGACTGCAGAATTAATATGTTTTGTAGCAATCTTCCTAAAGGCACATATTTCAATTCATACTTAATACAACTTTGTTTTCTCAGTGCCCTTTGCTTTGCTTCTTTAAAACAGCTGCCAGGCACAAGCCAAATCCTTAAATGAACCTGAGCATGTACACAGGCTGAGAAAATAAATGTTTTCAGTTGCAGAATAATTAATCTATTTAATGGAGAGTATTAGGTATGGGTACCAACTCATGAATACCATGGACTGAACAAGTTTTTCTCAACCTGACATTGAAGACTGTCAATGAGACAAATCAAGTAATAATACACAACACTGTTCATCCTATGTTGTTATTTCCTCTACTTCCTAAAAAAACTGAGAATCAGAACCACAATCCAAGTT
>VWZV01000319.1:0-15996 GCA_013397155.1 Irena cyanogastra | reverse complement strand
AGAACCACAATCCAAGTTTCTACCACACAAGATCGATAACATAAGTGACATTTTAGTGCCAAAATCTAATAAACTCTATCCACAGCCTACAAAGAGGCACCTCTAGAAAGTAAGCAAAGCACAGGTAGGCTAACTAATCCTCCTGATGTGGTTTTTTGTCTCCTAAATGGAGATATAACCAGGAGGTTATGTCTGTCAAAAGGAGCTGGAAGTCCCTAAGTCAATCATCTGTACAAAGACTCTACAACACTGAGTGCCTCTCACTCAGTGACAGGAGTGGTCTCCTGATTTCTGCAATTCCCAATAGACCCCTTGCAAAACCAACAGTGCAGAGCTGACATCCAACTAAGGCAGTTTTCTTCAAACAGGGAGGACTGTCAAGCCATCAGGAAGCTATGGAGTGTTGGTAAAGTAGTGTCTCCTAAACATTCCAGCTAAATAAATCCCCTCTGAAACAAAAATCACTTTATACAGAAAATAGAAAATTTGACTGTCAACAATCTGGAATGCTAAAAAGAAAATTATCTGAGATACCACATTCTAAAGTGGAAGAATCTTTCCTTTAGTCCTTGTACTTGCTTTTTTTCTCCCAAGCAATTTTAAAGGTGGTTTCAATTACACTTAATACACAAAATACATCTCTGTATTAGACACTGAAAGCTCCTAATAAGCCCTTGTAATTTAATGGCTGAGCAACAAATTTAAAAGGCTGCATAAGAAAGAAAGAAAGTAATTTCTATCATTAAGGTCTGATACACATGTAATGATTTGACCACTGAGGGGCAGTTTTATCCTCCCATGTTTTGATAAACAGAAAGCTCTTTGATGCATGCTGCAGATTTTCTAAAGAGCTCTGCCAAAATAGAAAAACATGTACTCCATGGTCCCACAAAGACAAGAATTGAAACAAAAAAGCAGTTGAAATAGCGGGGGAAATGGGATCTAAAACTATAAAGCAATTAATGAACTTGGTAAAACTACTCCTGCCCCATCAGAAAATAAACGTCAGCAATTGTAGAGAAACTGTTTGTCAAGCATTATCTACTTGTAACTCTATTAGGATCGATTTGGTTTGCCCTGCTGGAGTTTGGTCCATGCATGCAAAATTTAGATAAAATGAGAGGCAAAAAGGTTATGCCAAAAAAGTAGTCAAACTCCAAAAAACAGTCAAAAATTTCAGGAACCACACTGGAGTTTATATTTTCTAGTTTACTCAAATGGTCTTGAGATCAAGCAATGGATTTCAGCTGCTTAAAAGAAAGCGGGAGCAACAAGTTTTCTCTGTACGATGCCGGATTCAAAGGTCTAGACTCGCATTTCTGAGCAAGTCTGAACACCTTCTTGAAGCAGCGGCTACAGGCGATGTTGAAACCAAATCCTAATCACCTCTGGCAGGTGCAGCATCCCCATCCCACGAGGTCTTTTACCCACTACCCACCTAGGTAATTTTTGCGCAAGTCAAATCAGCAGCTTTTATGCTGTAGCTAAGCAGTGGCATCCTGAAAGCAGAGGAGACTAGACGGTCACGAAGCGCCTTTTTAAATTCATCGGTGTGCGATGATGCTGGCGGGTTTCCGGAGGACGGAGATGCGGTACGAGGCGCCGCTCCAGTCCTCCCGCACCACCGTACCGAAGGGTGCCTGCAAAACACGGGAGAATGGGCCGGCAAAGGGTGGAGAGGGCATCAGAAGTGCTAAAATTCAAAGTAAAAATTCCCCAGCGCTCTTCAAAACAAGTGCCGGAGCGGAGAGGTGGGTGTTCCTCAGCGGGGCGGACAGACCTCGCCTCAGCGGGGGCGGACGGGATGCCCGCCGACGGAGAGGAGAAAGCGGGGGACGGGGGGGGTCACTGAGGGAATGGGGAGCTGCCGTGACAGGGAGACACCGGCATCACTCACCTGCAGCCGCCGGGAGCTCCCTCACGGCCGGGGTCAGCCCCCGCGCATCGGAGGGCGCCGGCCCCCCCGGTCAGTGCCGGGAAGCGGCTGAGCCGCCCCTCCCCGGGCAGGGCGGCGCCTCCTCCCACTTCGAGGAGCCGGGAGCCGCTTCTCGGAACTTTTCCCCCCGCTCCGGGAAGCGCGGCCCGTTCCCTTGGCTGCGCTCCCAAAGACAGAACGCGGGCCGCCCCCTCTCGAGGTGCCTCAGGGCTGCAGGGGCCGGGGTGAGCCTAGCAGGGACAGGGGGACGGGCAGGGGTAGCCCGAGAGGACCGTGAGGGACAGAGAATGGACGCATTCCGATCTGTCCAGTCCCCAGCGGGCTGGAGTCCCCAAGGAGTCCCCGGGCCGCCTTCACCTCTGGTGCCGTAGCCCCAGGGCACGTAGTCCTTGTGTGTCCGGGAGCACAGGCGGGCTCCACGGCGGTGCCCGCAGCTGGGCTCGGGGCCGGGCCGTAAGCAGTCTGGTGGAGTGCCAGTGCCACCGCGGCAGCTGTCTGAGGAAATCCCTCACAGAAACCGCGTCAAGTTTGGGTGCGGCTCACAAAGCAAACTGTTCACTCCCAAAGCATCATATAAAACATGGAAGGAGACCAGGAGCTCGCCATGTTTTTGTTGTGAGTCCCCATATGACTGGCGTCATTCAGAGAGGTACAGTATGCCAAAAGCTGCCTGGCTACATCTGCTGATGTAGCCTTGAGAAAGTTTTGTTTAAAGTTGTTGCTCATCCCTTCTAGGACATTCATGGTAAAGGTTTTTCCAGTTTGTAGCACTTCTAGTAAGGTCTTCTACTGAGGTCTACTAAGGTGAAAAAGGTCTTCTGTCTTATTTTTAGGTTAAACATAATGTGCCTATTAAGAAATGCTTTTCCTTGCTTTCCTCTGGATTGTCTCAAATTCTTGAAGCTTGGTTGCTTTTCATCAGGGGGAAGTGATCTGCAAAGTTTTCAGCCTTATAGGCTATCTTATTTTTATACCTCATGGTATACAGTTTGCCCTTATTTTTGTACTGCCATGGCATTGCCATCATACACTTTTCCTGTGGTCCACTTCAGCACCTTGACCCTTCTCTTCTGAACTGCTGTCTAGCCAGTTGTTCCCTACCTCATTGTATTTCAGGGACGCCTCATACTTCCCTCTGCCAAGTAACATCCTGTTCCTTAGTCAGGCATTCCATTTTCTTACCATGCTTTTGCATTTTAGTCAAGCAAATGATTTCTAGTCAAAGGATAGTTTTATTCTTCAGAACTGTATTCTGAATAGTTGCATCTATTTCTTTCACAGAGTTCATGTGCATGTTTTGTGAGTCATATAAACTAAACTTTTCACAGAGGGTCACTCATTTTTCATTGCCTACATGTGGTCTGGAGACACCACAGCTGGACATTTGCTGTTGTTTCAGAATTCAGAGCACATAAAAGGTCACCTAAGTGCTAAATTTTACTGAAAATGCAAATCACAGATGTCTATGGTTAGATGCCAAAATTTTAGCTTTTCTTTTTTTCTTATGTTTATTAAGTCTCTGCAATATGCTAGTAAGTTCTTTCTTCTAATGTTTCTAGACAGTATAATTAGGAAAGCTTTCTGGAAATTTATCAATTGCATATTTAAAGTAGAATTTTGAATTATATATAATAAATAAAATGTAGGGTAGAAAATCTTTGCACATACTGTATTAGAGATAATAACTCATTTTTGTGCTTTGAGCACTCTCATCTGTGTTTGAAAATATTTATTCTTTTAGGTCTCTAGTGGAGAGAGACCTAAAATCTATCAATATATTTAACACTTTCTGGGTCATTTCAACCCTGCTGTGGCTCTCTGTTGCTTCTTTGTTTGGGTAGCAGCAACACTCTCTGATTTTGCTTTTACCAATCCACGTAATCCGTAAGTTCCAGAATGAACAATCTATTAGCTTATCCTTTGCTTCCTTATCAGCATATGAATTCACTGCTATTTAGAAATAAGGCTCAAGATACTAATTAAACCAAAAAGACCCTAAAGAGTTATTGAATAATGTCTATAAGGAATTTCATGTCTGGTCAGAATGCGTTTCATAGAGCAAGTTGTCAAGTTCTTGATATTTGAGCAGGAAAAACTGAAATACAAAGAGAAGAACAAAGGTAAATCCACAAAACAGCCTGGAAGCACAATGCGTCAAGTGTCACCGAATCTAGGGAATTTAAAATCCCAATTCAGGCACCAAACTTCTCTATATACAGCAGCTTATAGCAATGTAGTTTGGAAAGACCTAGAAAGCATCCAATCCACCCTCTGGCACACTCTTTGTCTCTAAGAGCAGCTCTGAGTTTCACTTTTCTGGGTGTTTTGTTGGCAGTGTTTATCTATCCAAAGCCCGTCTCTGACACAACATGCCTGCTGGACTTTGAACCAGACTGCTATGGACGTCTGCCGTCTGTAGAGGTTTTGAGAGTAGGGCTGTGGACATGAGACTGTTGATGTTCAAGGATTTCAGAGGGAAAGTACCAGCATGAAAAGGTATAAAATCATAAAGATAACCTGGGGAAGCCTGGTCAAGCTAGACAGTCTAGTTGGGGAGTAGCTGTGAACCCTTGTGTTGTGTTTTGAGTGTTGATGGAAGACTGCAAGTTAGAAATGCTGGGATTCCCCTCCAGAGAGCCATGGAGAGGTCCTTTTGACTTGTGCCTGCCTGCTCAGCAAAGACTTCTTGAGTACCTTAGTATGGGTGGTGAGTGTAGTAATGCTTTTTCTAGCAGCTCATTAAACTCTAGCTAGCTCTTCTCTCTGTTAGCCAATAACTAACTGCTTTATTTTCAATTATGAGTATTCTTCTTGAAGAGTCTCTGTGCCTGGCTAAAATATCTAAACAAACTGACCAAGTGTGACAAATGCACTCAACTCCTTAACCAAACTAAGGGTAGCTATTACAGGCTCCAAAGAAGGTGAAGACCTAGGGCATAGCCTGGGCAAGAACTTCTCTAGTTCCAGTCCATTCTATAAAAATATAAAAGGGGTGAGCATTGATGCATATGAGGTTGTCTCACTGATCATGTAAATAACACATGAATAGCAGGTAGCTTTTCTAGGACTCATTTTTCAAGGAACAAAGTTGTGGGTGCAAGGGATCCCACCCATACCCTTCCCATTGTATATAGTTTGACTACAAGCCAACCACTTTATTCCAGAAATATATCAGCCTAAATGAGCATTTTTCAAGCTCTCTCTGCTAAGCAGCTGGTTGCATGGGATCTCCCCTTGAGCAGGGACACCTCTTGAGATTGCTCTTCAAAGCAGATTAACCTCCCACCAAAAGCAGACGCTCAGTAACTGACAGATACCATGCATAATCTGGTATTATAGTGCATGAAGATTTTTGTATTGGTAGCTTTGAATCATTGTTATATCCTTTGTGCAATAATACAGTGAACCTTGCCATTGAATTTTGTAGTAAAAGTCGCACTTTTACAACATATGTCAATAAACTCACTTTTGCTGATACCTTTGGTAGCAGTTCTTTATTTTCTATATTTTAGTGTCAGCTGTTCCTAAAATAAAATATTTCCTCTTTTATATGTCAAGTGTTTGTAGCTTCCTGGCATCAAAAACTAATTTTTCTCTGTTGAGGTCTGTGTTACACAATGTTCTTGTAATGCTACGTAACTTGGCTTGCATCATTTGCAAAACCTACCACTGATGTTGGTATGTTTATAATTTCTACCCGTATATTACACAATGTAGTAAATCTGCCCCTTATGAGCAATAAAAAAGTAATTTTCTTATTTCTCCACCCTTCAGGAAGAAAGTAAGCCATTGGAACAATACTATCTATGTTAACAGGATCATTTCAAAGGAAAACAAAAAAATCTGCAAACGTATGGTACAAGGCCTTTGTCAGGCACTGAATCAAAGGCTTGAAACAAGAAAAATGGGGTAATGTTCCTCATTAACCAGTGTAATAAAAGATTTTACTGTGTTGTTTAAAGTAAAGCAGAAATATTTGTATTTCAGGAATTTCTGATTCCAGTTAGTGATCATATGCATGAGCTTCTGCACAATTTAGTAGAGATGTTGATTCTCTTATTAAAATCTAGTCATTTATATCAAAAATCTGAAGTTCTTTCAGTTGCAAATTAATATTCAAAATAGTGGGAAAGATGTCATCTTTAGCCTCAAAGCAGGATGAATCCCACCTGATTCTCAAACTTTTTTCTTGAAGTCTTCTGTTCCCAGAAGTTCCACTGCCTTCAAAGAGAACCTCTGCCTAGGACCTCACTGTAGTGGTAAAAATTCTCTTTTTCAGAAAGGCTTAGTAGGTCTTTATACCCACTGCTCTTTGCCTGCAAACTAATAGAGACCAAGTTATTATTTCCTGTTCTGCAGCAGCAGCCTTTGAAGCACTGAAGATTAATAATAGGACCCCCTCAGTCCTCTCTAGGTTAAACAAACTAAATTCTTCCCATGATTTACAGAATATTGATTGTGTTCCCTGCTATTCACACGTCTCTAGAGTCCAGTTTCAAAGAAGAATTGATGGACACAGCACTCCTTTTAGCAGGAGCCTTATTAACACTATGTTTACTCATAGGTGACACTTCTGTTCCTACCTGTCTCTATGTTTGCTGTTTTCTCAGAAGCAGAACATTTTTTATTTAAGATCTACCTGTGATGTTCTGTAAGTCAGAGATCATTTTTATCTTGCCAACTCATTTCTTTCCTTGTTTAATTATTTCTGCTTAACACTACAACATTGTTCTTTCCCTTTTGACACACTACTTCTTTAACTTGTCAAGATGCTTTTGAATCTTAATCCTGTGTTCTGATATGAAAATTTTCTAGTGTTATTAGAAATGCAGTTGGGTCCAGCCATGCAAGATAATAGATTCATTACTAACTAATAACTACTTACATCATTTAGGCACTTATTTACCACTGAGATTGTTTGTGGTTTAGAGAACAGCAGCTTCCAAGAACCTTTAAAAATCCTAGGTCCTCTTCTGAGTAGATAAATTGCAGCCTAATCATGTCCCAGAGCTATTCTGTCCCATTGGATTGGATGAGGCACAAGTAGTCTGTCTCTCCAGGTCACATGCTTCTGTGTATTTCTTGAAGAGCTGATAGCTTTAAATGGAGGGCAGTGCCTGTATCCATTTACACTACTGTTAAATCTCTGCCCTTCGTCATTCCTTGAGGTCATTCCAAGCATGTATTTGAACTTCTTCCAACTGAAGGGGTAATTGAATGCTTCTCTTTACTTTCAGGTTGAGCACTTTGATCAACAGGCTATTATAAAGGGGCTGCATGCTTTTGCATTTTAAAAGAGTGGGCCTCAACATCTTCATGTGAAGGACAAGTGCATGCAACATGCAATAGTCATACTCTGAGAATGAGCTTCCTGGGAATCCCCAGACCTAGCTTTTGACCCCAGAACCATTTCTGCAGGCTGCATGCTCCTCAGACTGCAATGATTCTGTACACATGAAGTCTAGTTCTTCAAAGAATTTGAGTGTAGAGATGTCAAGTGTATTCAGACTTTCAGGTTAATGGTTAGCTAGATGGGATTCCAGAAGGCAAATTAGCTTCTGCCTAAGAGCCTTGATATGTAATTGTGTAGTTTCCTGGTTCATCAGAAACATGCACTCTCTGGGTCCCAAACTTGAGACAATTCAGCCTTATCTTCAGATCAGTTTTTCTCGGGAGAAATTCTCTGCTACCATCTTGTGGTCGTCTAGAGGAAGAGACATCAAAAGCAAACATTCTCGGTTCGCATGGGAGTCAAGGGTTAAAATTCATTCCGTTTTTGGACTAATAAAACGTGGAGAGTGTGATGTAACATTTCAGGAGAGAAGAGTAAACAGCACGGTGTGGTAGAACAAAATAGTTGTCCTCTTTTGTATATTGAGATTGTGTTCTCAAATATGGTGGATACATAGGTTTTTTTTGTTATTGGATTTGTAGCATTTTTTTCTGTGAGAAATTTTGCTAGGATGAAAAAGGAACACAGTATTTCTGTCTGGTGATCAGAATATTATTTATAGCAGTAGGAGGCCTATTTGATGACCCTTGTGGTTACATTATACAGCACTTAGTCAGGACATATGTACTGTACATATCAGTGTCCAGAAAAAACTGCCTTTTATTAGTGGATAGTGGAGTTGGGTGTATTCAGAAGGAGGAGAAGAAGGTTCCCTGTAGATTTCTGCTGTTCTAAGGACTCTCACACTGTTGAAAGAATAGATCTGCCTGGTATCTGATGGAGAAATCATACCAGGGCTCCAACAGTAGTGCTTTCAGATGCAAATCCAGCATTCCAGTTGGAGTTAACAGCTAGCAGGAGATGACACAAAGACACTTGTCTTTGAAAGTCCCTCTGGTCCCTCTCACTAGCCTAAAACCATTCCTGAGTTCTGGGACACAGCAATCCACTGACAAGATGTGATGGAGTACAGGCAAAGGATTGTTTTCCACAGGGTGAGTGTAGGAACTGAGGCTTGCTACAACAGAATGGCTGTTTCCATAGATGCTCCACTTTCTCAGATTAGTACTATGCTATTCTAACTCATAACACAATTATTTGCTTTACACACAGTTTCAGGGTATGTCTACTGTAGAACACAGCAAAAAATCTGAATTAATTGAATGGGCTGAAATTGAATGGGCTTCTGCAACTAGATGCTTTCAGGCTTCTTAGCTAGTTATTTAAAATGAGCGTGGGGATTTGCAATCAAGCATTGGAGACAGTGGGACAGCTCTAAACAAGTGTCTGGTTTTCCATTAAATATAGCTACTAGAAACTGCAAAGTTACTTGGACTGAAGTTTAAGGAAACAAACAGGCCTGCAAGAAACAACTGAGTTTTTCCACTGAATAAATGACTGACAGTAGCAACTTGAAATGGTACTGCTACCTGTATATGCCTGTTTGTCAGTTCACAGTAGTCAACAAAATGAGTTGAAAAAGAACTTTGTAAGCCCATTGGTGATGCAAATGGAAAAAAAGAGTTTGTTTTGTTCCATGTTTTGGCTTGGAATTGCTCTATTTGACATTCTTGTTCCTGAAAGTCTTGTTCAGTAGAAAGTCTGTGGAAAGTGGAATAAAGCTCCAAAAGATGAGGTAGGCTTTCTCAGATGTAACTCAGGATACCTCAGCAACAATCGGGATTTTTTCTTTATACATTGTTGAAACATCTTGGATGAAAAACCTATTGCATTTATTGGAAAAATGAAAAGAGCTGGATGTTACGTGGATGTGCCAGAAGTAGAAATTCAAATTCCCACCACTGAGAATTAATGAGTTATCTTTTTCTTCTTTCCCCAAAATGTAGAGTCTTGCTTAGGATGTGTGAAATTTAAAGAAATTGGAGGGCAGAAATTGGAGAGCAGAAATCTTATAACTTTAAGTATATTTGTGTCATGTACTATGTCTTCAATAGGCTGAGATACCTAGATTTATATTAAACACCATGAATAATGTTGTTACTTGCTTAAAGTTGGCTATGTTTTTAGTGAATGGATAGGTAATTAATCAATTAGAAATTAATCATGAGTTCACAAGATGGTGTAGCATGATTGCACAATGAATTTATAAAAGGCTGGCTATATTAAAGAAAATTATGGCTTTGATGCCTTGGATGCATAGACTCAATGGATTGATGAAATTTAGTGCAGTGTTTCATATCTGCTACACTGAATAAAAGAATCTGTGGAGAGACCAGTGTTGTGTTGTGTTGTGCTGTGTTGTGTTGTGTTGTGTTGTGTTGTGTTGCACAGCGCACTTAGGCAAGTCTGGGGAAGTCTGGCTTGTGGAGGCGTTAGAAGCACATCCTGGATTAGTGGACTGAGAGCACCAAGCAGTCATTCCTGAGTCTGGGGTGGTAGGAGTTGGAAACGCTGTGGATGATAGTGCCATTAATGACCATTAAGTGGGGAGGAGGCAGACTCGGCAAGGAGCTGCCCGAAGAATATGTCATAAGAGCTGCTCGTGGGCATGCTCTCAAGTGTTGTCCGTGCATCAGGGGATTGTGAGCATTCCGACAGCAGCTGTTCCAGTCCTAAAGTGGTATCAGCAAGCCTCTGCTGGAGACAGAACTTCGTCATGGTATAACCGGAGCCAGCACCTAAGCACCACGCAGCCGCTCACCCACCCTGCCTCCCGGTGGAACGGGAGGGAGAATCAAAAGTAAAACTTGTGGGTTGAAGTAAGGAGAGTTTGGTAATTTAAATGTTAATTGGAAAGTAAAAAGTAGAATATATGAATGATAATAAATAAAAAAGGGAAGAAATAAAACTCAAGCAAAACCAATTGATGCACAATAGAGTTACTCACCCCCTTCTGAGCAATGCTAGACCCAATGCTTGCACCCTGATCAGCCCTGCTTCCAGGTAATTCCCCAGTTTATCTACTGGGAATGGTGGTCTGTGCTGTGGAATATCCCTCTGACCAGTTCAGGTTACCTGTTCTGGCTGTGCTCCCTCCTGGCTTTTTTTATGTACCTCTTCACTGGTAGAGCATGAGACACAAAAAGAAGTCATTGAATTAGGATAAACACTAGTTGACAGAAATCAAAGTATTAGTGTTGTCAGCATGATTCTCATACTGGATCCAAAACACAGCACTGTACCAGCTACAGAGAAGAAATTAACTGACAAAATCCAGGCAAATCCAGAACAAAACCAGACAAAGCCAGAACAAAAAAAGTTATGTTTTCTTCACACTGCTTTCCTGAGAAAAAACATTGCTGCCAGATCTATGGTGACATAGAGAGTATTTGCATGGGGTGTGGGTCCCACACAAGGTTGCACTTGTGTGCAACCTTGCAGTATGATGGTTTGATGATAGCAGTATGATGATAGGAGTATGATGGTTTTTTCTCTGATGATGTATGTATAGAGCTTTGCAGATCACATCTTTTTCTAAAGGAGTAGCTTTTCTGATTTAGCTATAAAGCTTTTAGAGATGAGAAACACAAGCTGCAAAATACCACTGTCATACTAGGGTGTTTTACCCATGGAAGTACTCCACCATGTACTCAATATTTAAATACACTTCTTGATTGGTACACATTGTTCCATGACCATGGATTCCAGGGGAAAATGTCCTCCAGACAAGGCTAGATGGCGCAGTAGGTCAATGCATTGAAATTTTAAGGTCCACAAATTCCTGTAAATTTCCACAACCTCATATGTTTATAGCTATATTGATGCATTGATTAATGTCGAAGAATCTCATTACCTTCTGTGGCTTTTCTGAGTCATTATTTTTCATACTCATCGAGGTAAAAGTCCATAGAGAAGAGGCTTCCAAGGTACTTTCTAGACTAAACAACATAAATACTTTCTTAATTTTTTTGTACCTTGCCTTCCAAGCAGAAGTGTAGTTGAGGGCTGCTTCTAATTTGGGAAAATTAGAGTTTATTTCATTCCGACTGCCCTCTTGAATACCACAGTAGTGTGTTTATAGATGTTTTGTATACCAATAAACCACTGTCTCCAAATACTTACCAAACATTAAAGAAATCTTCAGTGTCAGCTGCTTCTTCTATGGAAAACGAAATATTTTTGAAAATACATTATTAGTGTGCCCTCAGTACTTCTTCTGTCTACCATGAAAATGTAAGCTGAGTCTAGTAGTGAAAAAAATCTGTTTTGATTTGAAAACCTCAGGAGAACTACCCGGACAATTTTGTGAAGCTACTTTGTGAGCATTAAGTGGAATATTTTTTGGTTGCCAAATTTGGTTGCCAAATTTGGTTCTGCCAAATAGAAACTGCCAGTTTCTCAGATAGAGAATACTGTTTACATAAAAAGTTCAAGATAAGTGTCCGTCTCATGCATTGTTATTTGCAGAAGATAACTAAGTCATGATTAGTGAGTTATTTATATTATTTTAAAAAGTTCAGGAGAAGAGTTATTAATATTTGAGCAGCAGTATGTGGCATTTAAATAACCCCTATTATCAAAAAGGTTGTGGGTAACAGTCAGATGGTTAATGTACTGAGCATTTAGCATCTGCTCCTGTGAGGTGTCAAGTGCCTTTGCAAGGCACTGAGTGCACTCAAATTACATTAAAATAATGAGGGATCTCACTTCCTTACAGGAGATTCTCAGCCACTGGCAGGATAAAGCTATTATCACGCGGGTTGTAATGGATAGTAGGAAAAAGCCATTTCCTTCTTTTATTTTTTTTTTTATGTGTATGTAGCTTTCTACTCTTGAAATGGCTTGTGGAAGTTACAAATGCTCTGTAAACACCAATGTGAAAGCTGAGTGCCTGCAAGCAAAGTATCTTCTGTCTGCTCTGAGACACAGGGTAAGCTGAAGACAAAAGGTGAAGACAACAGAGGGAAATTGAAGAGAGCAAGAGGCCACCTTGCTGTATGAAAAACCTTTATGTGATAGATTTAAGCCCTTCCCTGCAAACTGTTTCCACAGCACGGTGTGAAGCTCCAGACATCTCTGTGCAATGTGACCACTCCTTTGTGTCCAGCTACGTGGTGAGAGCTCTCTGCTGCCAGCCTCTGCCCCGAGACAGAAATGCAATTGCTCAACAACCTAACTGCACGAATCCCAGGAATCACAGCACACCACTCATCAGCATTCACAGATCATATTCCTGACTTGTTCCAGGGTAACCTGCATGTCCTGTCATGGGGTTGAGGAAGGTGCTGGTTTAGATCCACTTTGTGAGGGTTTCTACTCTTAAAATAGCAAGCACTATGCCAGCTACTTGTGGTATTTTCAATTGCTACAGCACTGATTTTGGAAGGTTTAGACCAGAAGGAAAGTAACAGCTGTATTCCACAGGAAAGTGACAGCAACTGAAAGAATCTGTGAAGATTTAAAGAAGTGTGAACCAAGGTGATGCTGCTTTACAACAGCAAATACCTTCTACTTAAGTAGAAACATTTTTATTGACGCAGTGTCCATACACTTCGTACAGTGCAATCATAAGAGATACATGCAGAACTCTGCAGGAGGAAATACCCTGGCCTTTGAGTGAGACCCTGGTGAAAGAGCCAGCAGTAGGTGAGTGTTTAAATTATTGAGGAAATTCTCTCCTGAAGCCTCCATCTCTTCTATGCCAGGTCCTACACAAATATTGGAAAAATAAATGTAAATTCAAAAATTCAAAAAACAGTTGAGGAAATTTGAAATAAAAGATAGTTGATGGTCATATGCAGAGAGGGAATCACAAAGAAACAATATTTTTAATGTGATAAGTAGTGATAGCAGAATTATATGATACTCCAGCTATGGTTGAAATTTCAACGACTTTATGATATTGAGTGTGAAGTTTATGATATTGAGTGGGAAGCAAATAGACTATATGAATTTCTCAGGCTGTTGAAGCATGGGGTCCATTCTATGTCTATGTCATATCACCAGGGCTGGGGTGGAACAGGCTGCTGAGTATTCTCAGCTCCTCTCTGTGGGAGAAAGTAAGCCAGCAAGGATTTCTGAAGCTGGCACTGTGACATAATGCTAGAAAACCCACCTTAGCCCCAAACCACAGACAGAATTGTGGGTCTTCTAGGGAGCTACTGTCATCTTTTTAGGACAATGTTCTTGCTCTACTCAGACCTTGGTGAGTGTCTTGTGATTCCTAGCCCTCTGGTTTAAGGGTCAGCAAGGGTGTCTATGCTTGGGTTGGTCCATGAAAGGCCTTGAAAGACAAAGAGGGGAAGTCAGAGATGTGGTACTGAAAGAAAGATAACCAGTCAAAATGCTGGCAATAATACACTGGACAGATAGGAGCAGGTCAATCTGGACGAGGCCAGGGAGGAGAGTTTCTTAGGTATTGATATGAGACTCAGCAGTCTTTTTAGAGGAGTTTTAGCTAGTTATGTAGATAGAAGAGCTGAAGCTGTAGAAATGTTGTGTGGAACATGACATGATGCTCAGAATTTAGATCTAACCTGTCAGTAAAGACAAGGGAGGGTATAGTCAATGATAATTCCTAGGTTCTTGACTTCAGAGACTAAGTGATGTTATCTCAGAAGATGAGAGTGGGGGACATATAGTTGATTTATGAGAAGGTTGAGTGCCATCAATTTACCAGCAAATTGTTTAAGATTGGAAAAAAATTATAAGTAATATGGGAAAGTAAATATCAATAAAAAGAAATGGATAAATTACTAGTATTTCTGGCCATCTTCTGCTGAATGGGCCACACAACAATCTTGTTTTTATAGATTGGGTAAATGGGCCTTGGTTCGTTCTGTATCTATGCTAGGAATTGTTCTTTGTATTCTGTGGTACATGGTAGCATCAAGACTATGCCAGGGAACTTTCTGAGAGTTTCCTACTGTGGTTTATAACTCAAAACCTTTAAACCTTACCTTTTAAACCCCATGGATGTCATTGAAACACCAAGACTTACTCACTGATGACACAATTATGTGTCATGCCCTTTTTTCACTTTCCCTCAACATCTTTCTCCTCTTCTTTGCTATCCTATGTCATTTTCTGATCAATTAGAGCAATCCTTTGTGTATCATTACTCATCCACTGCTTCACTGTCAACTTCTGTCTTCTGTCCCAGACACTGAATATTCTGCTAATCATCCTCTTATAACTTCACATGTTTAAAAATTTGCTCTTATTCTTAGCAGTCACAGAGAAGAAATGGAGAAGTCCCCTCAAATTCATGTAAATTCCTTTGTACACGTTTGCCAGTGTTAGGTTTCATATGAAAATTTTTTTTTTGCTTACACATGCTTTTGAGTCATTATCCAAAAATAAAAAAATAAAAAACTTCATTTCATCAGTCCATGTAAAAGGAAAGTATTCCTTCAGCAAATTTGTGTTATCTACTGTTTCTGACCATAATGCCACTTCGTCTGCTTTCTTACTGATTCTCTTCACCCAGAAAGTTTTCTGAAGGATGCATAAATCCAACATAAAAATAAATGAATAACAGCTTGATGATACCAGTTTTTCTTTTTTGACCTCACCAAATGTCATCTTGTAGCATTACCAAACATCCTGTGTGGGCAGAGAAAAGGAATGGTGAGAGACCAGTTATTTCTTTCTTGTGTAGTTAGTTGGCATTATTAATCTTTTGAGCATCTAGTGAATCTTTACACATACTTTGAAGACTCTGTGGTTGCACTGGGCTTGGTTAATTTTGACTCATGTGAAGAGATCAAAGGATCATGACGACTCTGTTGTGGTTGCCCAGAGCTGCACGTTTTGTTTGTGGTAATGTGCAGTAATAAAATGCCTTGAGAGATACCATGAGATTTGCCAAGTGGCTTACCTCATGGTGGATGTCTCACCTTGTGGTAGTGAGAATGGAGTGTAGTTGTGTGAATGTTGGGTAAGCAGGAAACCATGGATGAAAGACAGGAGAAAACAAAGATGTTACATGACCAGCAAACAGTGACAACATCTAGGGAAAGGAGATACATTATATTCAGAATTTTTTTGGTCTTCTGGATTATATTCAGACTTCAAAATTGATATGACCTAATGGGTTAAGACCTCTTAAATTTCACAACTTTGTGTGATCTGAGCTTCACAGATACATGATTTGTATCTTGGCTATAATTTTCTTCATCTGTTCACAATCACCACTCACAATGTTAGGATATAAAAAGATCTTGTCTGTGTTGCTTTTCCTGTGTCATTTAAATCCCCTCCAAGTTAGCAGAGTGTGAGTGAACCGTTAGGTTGTTATTACTACAATGGGTAGTCAGGCCCACCAAATCCTTTGGTAGTAAAAGGTGAGTGGATCCTTTGAAAGGCCCTGTGATGGTGTAATAGCTCCATCAGTATGTGGTATTTCCATCATCAAAGACCTTTTTGAAATACCTTTATTTCAGTTCCTCAAAATCTCCTGAAAATGTAGACTGTATAATTTCATTATTTTGACACTAATCTCATAATTTTACATGTAGAAGCAGTACTACTACCACTTCTCTCTGTTTGGATTCTTCCTCCTTCTTCACTGTCTGTCACTGTATCACTGACATTTCTAGTGAGTTCCTGGTCCAGTTGGTCCCATGCCCTTTTTAAACTTATTGTAGGACACTTTTGCCTCCTTTTTTCATCTAAACCCACTTAAGTTTTTAGTATGAAGGAGTTC
>VWZV01000316.1:185646-233361 GCA_013397155.1 Irena cyanogastra | reverse complement strand
ATGAAATTTGTCACTTGAAATGCCATTAATTACCTCTTCTACAAAAGAACACAAAACATTAAAGGAATAAATGTCAATTAATTTTCTTTTAATATTAGTTAATACAACTCATTTTTTAACCTTTAGGTTTAATAAAGTCAATAAGCAGCATAACTGAGAATCACATCAAACATGATTAAATGAGTCCCACAAGGAAGCTTCTGATAACATTTAATCATAATGATATGTTCTCATTTTCTACTGATTAGTAATGTTTCTGGTTCAAAGAATTAGCTTGTTGAATGTAAACGTTTATAAATTTTGTTGCTGTGTGAACGATATTTTTCTTTTTTGATAATTTTCTAAACCACTTAATTCTATAAACTAAATTCATTTGGTTTTACGGTTGACTGAAAATATGAACCATCCTCAACATACACTGAAAGGGAATACATAGTTATGAAAAATGCAACATCTCTCATATCACCATAAACACATTAACATCTGTGGGGATTTTTTAAAAAATTAATTTTCTATTAATTAATTTATTAAAGTGTGGAACTAATTAATTTTCTTTTGGCCCATTCCTCGCTTATGCGCATATGACATAATCAAAATTAGTTCCACTGAAATATCTCCTTACTGCATTGAATATGGTTCTTGAAAAATGTAATCTTAAACTGCATAAATAGTTCTGGTCGCTGTATTGCTCTGCCAGCTTATATCTAAACTTTCAATGAACCTGGGAAGCTGGAATATAGCTTGGAATCTACATGTGTTATAGGAGATAGTAAAATGATTTAACATTGTACTACTTAATCTATTTTTAATTCTGCTTTGTTTCTGACACTCACCACTACGACATATGGACACAGTTTTCCAAGAAAGGTTGTGAAATTAAGACTCAATGGTTTTATGCTCTAGTCTTTCAACAAGTTTCTTTTTTTTGTATTTTGTATATATATAGATAGATAGATAGATATCTCACAGAAGCTGAATCTCTTTATTCATTGCCATGTGGTCTGCCTTCAGCTCTTCAGTTCTGTCTCAGGATCTTCCTGATGGAAAGATCACAAGTTCATTTTTATTACCATTTTTCTCTCTTTCCTGTGCAGGTTGCAGATTTCCCTCCTGCCCTTCATTAACCTGATATGAAGACTCAAAGTCAACTGAAGATGCAGTACATTATATCAACTGCCAAAAAAGTCTCAATTCTTAATCCTTTTGAAAGCTTAAATTGGAAGTTTAGATGGCATAAATCATAAGTTTAGATGCACTGAAACCACTGAAAATACTGCAATTTCAGTACACTTGGGCCAACAGAAATTCAAGGGCATCCCCTGGTCCCTTAAACAACTTCCTCACTCTTCCAGGCAAATACTTATTTTTACCTTCGTCCCAGAGAGATTGACAAAACATCCGCTCTAGGCGTCCCATCAATCTTGTAACACTAACCAGAAATCATGATCTGCACACTATGTGTTCACATCCTCTGTGTTTGTGCTTCTATCATAAATCACCTACTGGGGAGAACTGAAACCTGTTTCAGATTTTTTCCTGGGTGACAGGGAGTAATGAAAGCTTTCTCAACTTTGATTGTTATGGGAAATGTAAATCTCATTGTGTACTTCCTGTCCTATGATGTCTCAATGGCACCTGGTAATGACTGAATCATGGTAGGGTTTTGCTTTGTTCAAAAAAATGGATAAAGTACAGGAACACTGTGTGTCCACAATTAGTGTTCATGCAGCTAACTTCACTTCCAAACACATGGAAAAATACAAACAGGACAAATCTGCATAGACAAAATGGTTCATGGTCTGCTTGAGAGCAGAGAATCCCACTACCATCTTCTGACTCGATGAAACCTCTAACAAGCTAGAGCAACTGAGTGGACATCCTATTTAGCAAAAAATGTTCATAAAAATCCTATCTAGACTACAAAGAATAATAATAGTTTAATCAAGAACCCTTTTCTTCTCCTTTCCTTTGCCTAATAATGGCAAGTATTATTTTGTTATGCTTTATGTCTTGCATTCACCATTTGGCTCCAACATGATTCTAGTTAATATTGAAGAAAGATGTTCTTGTCCATTGGTACCTAATACAGCAAAGTGCAAAACCTCTATGTTGTGTAAAACCTATTCCCCTGCAGAGCCCAGGGAGGCCAAAACCTGAAGGCTGCTGAACTTCTTCAGTCAAGAAGGAATTAATATCTAGACAAGAGTTTACATATTCTCAGGCACAGTATTTATGTGCATAGATTTACATGAATGTATATGTAATATCTCTTAAATTATGGGGTTTAATCTATGTAGGCAGCAATGTTCATTTGTGTCCTATAAATTTGGGCTGTATTTATGGTTCTCAACTTTTATTACAATAATCTGGGCACAAGCACTTTAATGATAGAAGTTCTGGATATGTGGCAATTTTTACCTTAGTTTTAATACAGACATTAAAAAATTGATTCATCTCCACTGGAATCACTTTATAATTGTAAGAAATACACATAAGAAATATAAATAAATAAAATTTCCAGAAATATCCATAGTAGTAAACTAAGAGCTTCAATTTCCCACAGCACTATAAAAAAAGCTGACTGCTAGGACAAACTCCAACACCTTTTCTTCCCATTCTTGAAATTCTATATATACCCATTAATCTCTATGTGCCTCCAGCCATACCTATAATTCTCAGCATTATTATGAATGTGCAACTGCATACCAAGGAGATGGTCCGGCCAAAATATATGCAGCCCTCAAAAATTTTATTTCTTCCCATGCTGATGGATCTGATTGTCTTCATACATGTCAAACAGTGTATTAAAATACATAAATAAAAGCCTTGCCAAATACTTCCAATAATTATTAAAATCAGAAAAATGCATAAAAATCTCAGAGTGAAACTGTCACATATTCAGTACATATGTGTATATACTTAGACATGCACAGACATGTATGCATATATAAAATAAGGATGAGGTAATTCCACCAAATAGACTATAAAAACTGATTTACAAGTAGCTTTGGAAATAACTGAAAGTCACTAAACAATATAATGAAATATCATGTATTTAAATTAGCCTGTAGAAAAGACTAGGAAACCTAAGATAAAAGTGGCTTGGTTTATCTGAAATTACATAGTTAGAGATATATATCCATTTATGTCTTTAATAATTGTATAGAAAGATAAGACCTTTTTTTTCATAGGAAATATGAGAGCAGCCAAAGCATACAAAGACAATTCTGGTCCCTCTTTTCACTATATTCCTCCTGAGATTTTGAAAGAGAGCAATCATATTTCCTTTTAGTAAATGTGTGCTAATACAATCTCCTTCACCCCCAGCTGTTGGAGTGAGATTCAGGGTATGATTACAGGGATCAAATCCTTGCCCTGAGTTTACTTCTTGAATGCCACAATCTCCAAATGAAAAATGTAGAACCGTGGGTTTCTCTAGAGAGGTCATATAGTGGGAATAAGCATTTTTATTTCCATTAACTGCTAAAGGAATAACCATACTGGAATTGTAATAATGAGGAGCAGAATTGGGCTGTTCTGTGCTTAGCACTGAGCACAAACTCAGCAATAATAACAAGAAAACTGGATTGAAAATCTCTATTTTAATGTACCTCTGAAGAATAAAAACCATTTCAAATGTTTACATTTAGGGAAAATGTGAAAATAAAAATCTTTTGGAGATATTCCTGCAGTTAAGTCGCTGTAAAGAGGAGACAAACGAAAAGGAATGATGGACGAGTCTCTGTCCTAAAGCCTTACTTTAGGAGAAGCATTTTTGCCCCATTTTTTTTTTTTTTTAGGATCTGGCAAGAATATTCCCTCCTACTTCAGTTTATCATAATCACAGCTCTTCCTGGAAGACAATGTTATTGTGATGCATTCTTTTGTAAGTCATGAAATCATGAACTGATGTGGGGAAGCTTTGAGCCTTCAATTACATGTCTGCTAACTTATTGTCAGTAGTGTCTCTTTCTATGGCTGATGTAGAGTTTCTATGGTTGTTCTTAACAAAGATAGGACAAATAGATTCATAGATGAACTACTTAGTCTGTCCATGAGCACTCATGCAGTTCAGACATAACAAATGACAGAGAAACAGTGATGCATATTAGAAATGGATTGGCAGACAAAGAGATGGGCAGTCTGGATGCAGATATTTGAAAATACACCTGGTTTTACAAGGGAAAACAGAAGCCACCAAGCATATATTTGCAAACATTACACTTAAGGGCCACAATTAGACATTAGTTGTTTAAGATTCATGCTAGTTCAATACAAATTCAAATCATTATACTACTAGTGAAGAGGAAGGGTTTAAATTACTTTTTAGTAGCAAGAAACTGTTCACATGTCTTTGATATGTCCTTCAGATAATCTAAATATGAATATATTTCTGGTGCTCCAGGAGTCCTGGCACCCGTGCTGCTCCCACATTCCCAGCGAAGTGGCAGGGTAGCTGTCAGGCTCACTCTGTCACTGATTAAGTTGCTACTTTTGTTTGCAAATTTTTACACAGTGTCCCTGTGCCCAAAGTGATAATGATCACAATCATTTCCGATTTGTAATCCAGAGCCCTGCCCTGACAGACCTTCACAGTACACATACATGAAGTGACAACCCTTCTGGCATGATTAATGTAGTGAAAACACAGAGCCATGAGTCAAAGATGAGACACACCAGTTGTTACAAGTCTGTACTTCACTCAGATTTTATTTGAATTCTCAGCATTTATCACTGGTTTTGCTCTCTTGTTCCTCCTTCTACAATACTTTTAATTTTACAATAAATCCCAAGAAGGTCATGCATAACAGTAAGACTAATGCTTTCTTGCCAAGCAAAACCACAGTCAGAAGGGTGGTTTAGTAATAACTCAGAAGCATTTACAATGTAATAAAAAATACATTGAATAAACCAACATATCAGAATAACAGGACTATTAAATAAAAGGAAAATATCCTAGGCCTTTCAAACATGCCGTAACTCTTCAGAATCAGAGATGACCAGGGCTCAAAATCAAATATAGATATTCTTAAACTTTCAAGTATTCCAAGTCAGGATTTTACTTCAATCTCATTTTCATAATGACAGCCATGTGGTGCTGTTCTTCTCCCTCGCGGGTAAGGAGAAATATCTGCTCTACTGACTTCGTAGTTGCTGCTTATAAATGCAGACTTTCAAGTCATTAGTTTAACCACATGTGCAGAGCATATAGGAATTAGGATAACATTTCCCATGACTACAGCTATTTGATCTAAAGAATTGACATCAATAATGCTCACATCTATCACACTTTGTACTATAATAGTAGAGAACAAAGTGTTCATGAATCCCAGGGAAAGTTTAGCAGCTGTTTCAGTGAGCTGTAGATTGCAATCACGTTAACAGTTACAAATTCTGCCCAATAGCTGGCAATAAGGTTTGTGCCCTGTAGTCAAAACTCTACAGCACAGCAAATTCTTCAGTACTGGAAAGAGATAAAAAATCCTGTCAGGCACTAAAGAAATGCTGTAATTACGACTCTAGCAAAGTCACATCTGCTGCACCTGGGGGACCCATGGAAACTGTACTGGTTACTGAACCCCAATGTCACCTGCAAACTCCTGTGCCCAGAACCACAGAAAATCTAAATATAAGCCGTAAAAACACTGAAAAATAAATGTTCTGAAACAGGTATTCTCTTTTTAAGGACAAAGGTTTTCCATACCTGATGCTGATAGAAACAGGCTAACTCTGTGCCATGTCTGAAGGTTTGATCCAATGAGGGGGAGGGCAAGAGACCTGGGGACAACAGGTCAGGAAACTCCTGGTTCCCCAATGCATCCCTGCCTCATCTGGATCCAATCCATTGCATTGACATGATGCTGTGTTTTCAATTCCCATTAGGTCAAATAATATGGGCTTGGGGCACAGATTTTTTGGGATGGCACAGTAAGCTTTTCTGAGGGGGAGGGAATGGCACAGGAAGTCTGGAATTCTGACGTATTGAAGTCATGGGAGGTTTTGCAGGTACCCACAGGGTTTCATTCCTGAGGCTTTTCTTTTTGACTTCCAGCTCAAGAACAGGTAAAAATGCCTCCCCAAAGCCATAGGAATGCTTTTATTTTATTTTTTATTTTTCTGGCTACAATTCTAATCTGCTCTAAAATGAAACATTGGGGCTTTTTCTTACTGTAAACCTATTAAGATGCTATTCAAGATTATTTTCTTGTGAGAAGCATGCTGCTGACATTAGTGCAAGCGTGGACATAGGGATTATTAACCATTATTACATTTGGACTAAACTTCTAACTTCCAGAGATGAAAATAAAACTAAAACAGAAATGCTTCTGTTCCACTTGAAATAAATTACCATGCTACCACAAATTCCCAGCAGGAAAAAGGAAGATGAGGTGTAAACTTCTTCACAATGTGTAGAATGTTTAATGGATTTTTGTGTGATAACAGTGGAAATAGTGTCACTGTTCTTTTTGTCAGTGTAAAGACAAACAGTAGGAAAACAGGACTCCATTTCTTTCTTTGCAAGTGAACTGCAAGGCCACCACAAAGATGTTTTCCTTAAAAGGAAGAATACAGAAAGGATTATGTAAAATGAGCTGCAGAGTTCCAGTTGAGAACTGAACTTCCTGAAAGGTCAGGTGTTGGGAGATTGTTTGAAGCTTATCTTTTTGACTCTTTGGCCTTCAAGAATAGATCTTTCGCAGCTGGGCAGGAGCAAGATCTCTTCTTTCATGGCATCCCAAAAAAGGGGATATTCCAAGCAGACCTGCAGTCCACTGCTGCACATCAGAGAAGGTCATGGCATAAAAGCATCTTCCTTGTCATCCCCAAATCTGTGGCATGTATGAGTAGAGGCCCAGCTGGAACACTGCAATAGCTCGACTGATCTGAATGACTTTTCCAGGTAGGATTACTTCTACTTGCCAAAAATAAATAGATGAAAAAAATCTCAATTGAACTACAAAACTCTGCTCTAGATTAAAATCCCTTATCCAAACATAAGCTGAATGTTTAGAAAATGTAATTCTATTTCCTTTCCCTCACACTCTTGTTAACATCTGTGTTAGTCTTTGTTACTGCAAGGTCCTGCTTTACCCAAGATGCTTGCACAGCTTTTCACTGGTGAACTGCCTGCCTCTGTGAGTGAAAGCAGATTTTTGCAACAAGTATAAAGAAATCTCTCCAACTGGACTAACAAAATTCCCAAAATATTTATTTTTCAATATTGAAAAAATGTAAGAGAAAAGTAGACTAGCTTTTTAATCTTGCATCACCTCCCAGACACTCAGTGCAGATCAGGGATTCACCTAGTTATATGGGAATGTGATGCATCCATAGTCCTGCTTCTATTTATGTTATGCAGAAGGGATGTGGACTCAGGATTACTGGTGGTTGGAGCTGATTATTCCTGAGACAGCTCAAAACAAGAGTTTAATCCATTCCTCACTTTCCTGGTGGTGACAGGGTACTCATGTATGTGACAGTTAACTCTGCAATATCAAAGAAGTAGCTTCTGTTTCCATCCTGCCAGAAAAGATTGTGTTCAACAGATGGGCCCATGAATTTATTAGGTAAAATGAGGCTCACACTGATAACTCATCCACTGCTAAAATTAAGGGTGTGAGTCCCCTGTTTAGTAACTAACTATAAAGGACATTGAAATACAAGGAGTGGCTAAAAAACAAGTGATGTTTGAACTTACAGCTTCCTGGCTTCTGTGAGCTTTCCACAAGGCTGCTAACTTGTCTGACAAGAAGTCTCTGAGACACCTGTGAAATAATAAACTAAAACATGGGGTGTCCCAGTAATTTTACTTCATAAGGCAACTCTAATTTCTTTTTGAAAATAATATGTTAACACCACATTTCTGGAGGTAGCACTGTGTGAACTATCAAAATCAGAAAGTTGCAGTTATATATCACATAATTGCTGACAGAAAAAAAAGGCTTTCTTCAGGTTGTTTTTTACTTCAGTGCTGTTTTGTGTTGGTTAATAAATATTGTCATAAATGTGAATGGAACTCTTCCATGCCTGATTAAGACATGATGCCCACCCCATTTCCCCTTTCATTGTCAAGATGCTTCAGACAAATTATTAGCGACATGTAAAAGACTGAAATGACCAGTCACAAATATGAAGAACAGCTTAATGGTGGATGTGTTTCATTGACACATTTAAGAACAGCAGAGAGTCTTGGCACAGACTGCATATCAGCCGAACCAGCTGAAGAATGTTTGAATCCTTGGCTGCAATGGATCTTCATAATCCCCATCTTTTAGCACATGGTTCACAAAGCCAGTATGGTAAGAAGGATTTTTAATATAAACTGGCTTTCTGAGACCTGAAAAGTTAATCAGATTGGTATTTAATTTTATTTCTTTTATGCTTAAAGCCTATTCTACTTGTGCATGAACTGTAAAGCTTTTATTGAGAAGAGTGAGCTGAATGCTAAAAACGGAACATACAGTATGTAATCAGCTGTGGCAGACTTAGTAGTCAGAGGGATAGACTTTAGGAAATAATCCTGAGCTTTCAAGGAAGGAAATAGGTGACCAAGTAGTTTTATTCAATTTATAATTCCTGGGATGCTGTGAATAGTTGCCCTTTGGTAACTCAGCATAAATGATTGCTTAATATCATAGAAACATAGAATGTTTTGGGTTCGAAGGGACCTTAAAGACCATCTAGTTCCACCCCCACTGCTGTGGGCAGGGACACCTCCCAATAGACCAGGTTGCTCAGAGCTCCATTCATCCTTGGCCCTGAACACTTAGAGTGATGGAGTAGCCACAGCTTTTCTGGGCAACCTCTCCCAGTGCTTCACCACCCTCACAATAAAGAATTTCTTCCTAATATCCAGTCTAATCCATCCCCTTTTCCAATTTAAAGCCATTCCTCATCCTGTCATTACAGTTCCTGATGAAGAGCCCCTCTCCAGCTCTCTTGTAGATCACCTTCAGGTACTGGAAAGATTTATTATTTAATTATGATAATTTAATAAGAAATTGAGTAAATTTTTATTGCTATAAATATCCTTCCAGAATAGTTTTATGTAAAATAAGATATAAACACAAAAATATGTTTTATTGTCTCTTGAATGATTTTAAATTATTTTGAAGTTACGGCTCATTTAAAAATAAAACAGTATGGTTTCTACTCAGAAAATTGTGTGAGATAAAGAATTGAATTTCAAAGTGCAGGCCAGCCTTTCTGCTAGAAATAGGCCATTGCACTTAAAAAGGAAAAGCCTGTTACAGAACCAATGATACAACATGAGAGCTATACTTTTTTTTATACTAACTTCCAAAATCAGATTAAATTAAATATTTCAACTGTCCTCCTAATTTTGTTTAAAATTGCATTTGCTTCTCAGATTTAATGAAACTTTAGTACCATTAAAGGACAAGTTAGTTAGCTCATTAAATTAAATTTAAATTCATACAGTTTTTCCAACATAAATAAATAATCCAAATATTTTTACCCAAACAAATCTAATGTGATGTTCAGTTAAGAGAACAGAACATTCTGTAATAATCTAAATCCACACAGTGACTAGAAATATTTTTATAAGACAATGCCAACTTAAAGTCAACCTTTTCTTTAGACCTTTTTCACTTTATTTACACTCTTTCCAAGTAGTACCAACAGCAATATGTAAATGAGTGCTGAGAGAAAGAAAGTATTTCTGGTAAATTTGTTTGGTTTTCATAGTTAATGACATTTTGTCTCTGTTCAATTTCTACTCACTTAACTGTACCCAAGAAAGGCCGTAAATAATGTCAAGATGACAATGTCAGTCTACATATAAACCTAACACTTAAATGATAGCTAGGCAACTTCAGACAGAGACAAACTGATAAAATTTATGACTTCTGTTCTTTGAAAAAGAGGAAGGACTTCTCAGTTCCAGCCTTTGCAAACACATATGGATCAACATTATCAAGTGTGTATATGCCTGTACTGGTACATTTGTATAACAGTTGAAATTGTGAACATTTGTTATTACTTGGTCTGCTCTCAGAGAGATCTCAGTACAGGGTCAGGCCATACGAACTGAAGAGAAGCCAGTAAATTGTTTCCTCCAACTCTGCGAAATCTGATAAAGGGAATGCCTTTGACTGCACCGACCTGTGCGGTATTTCACAAGCGAGCTGATTACGACAGGATGTCCTGACCACCAAAAATTTTCTGAGTTGCGCAGTTAAAGCACAGGAGTCTTTCTTCTTTTTCATTCTTAGCCATCTGCATAAAAGGCCTAATCATGATCTCATTAAAGACAGTGGCTCAAGTAGGGGTTTTGTGGTTTTCTGCCTGTTGGTAATCTACTCTTTTACAAGGTAGCTTTGACTTTAGGAATGCACATCAATTACCTCTTCAGAGACTCTCAACTTACTTAAAACCAGCTACTCAAAAGTTTATATTTACTTAAAAAATCTTAGCATCTCCTCAGAAAGAATCCTTATTGCGGCTTAGTTTCCATTGCTGGGTTTTCACTGGACTTATTTCTGCCACTGCAACTCAGTACTAACTTTGTTAGGTTCAGCCACAGAAATGTTTTATCACCATGGCTACACAATTAAGCACACTGGACATGGTGCTGCAAAGGCTGGACATTCAGTAAAGCCTGAGGCCAATCCAAGCCTCAGTTTAAACATGGAGTGTTTCCACAATTGCTGGGAAATTGCAGGCACACACACCATGTGTACTTAATCTGGGGAATGAGGAGCAGAGTGTTCAGAAGACTGGTGGATCCAACCTCTGAGCTTCATCTTACACATCCCCTTCATTTTAAAACTGTCTGCAGTGTTTTTAATAGTCCATTGCTTTTCCCTCCTCACATCTTCAGCTTTTTTTTTCTATTTTCATTATCCACTTGCAAAATAGAAAGTTAAAGTTTAAAGCCTAACTTTGATCTCAGATGTTATAACATAAACAACAGATGCAAATACTTCTTTGGTGACCACTAATCTGTCTGTAAATCTTCTGTTGAATCAGAGCTAAAAATAATGACACTCTGTGTGATTTGGCATAATTCAGCTCTTAACTTTTATACTCTGGGAAAACAGAAAAATATTGCTAACTTGAAGGAATTTTTGATTTTAAGATATCTCATAGATGGTTCATTGTATACCTTAGTGCCATGGGAGATATGGAGGAGCAGCTCAAAACTCTGTTTTACTGTATTTATAAAAGTTAGATTTTTTTTTTCTGTTTGCTTTTCTTAACAAGGAAACAGTGTGAGTCACTCAAATTTGCCAGAATTAGCCCTCTCAGTTCACCTCTTTTGTAAGGATATTCCTTTAGGCTTACAAGTTGAGAGTACAGCTTTACTGCTGTGGTTTACTATTTCCTCTACCCTGGGCACTAGAACAAGTCTGCATTAATGGCATTAATACTGTCATTTCACTAATACTTCCCCATAGGCCATGGCAGGGGCTGTTATATGATTAATGGTTTTAGAGATGGTTGTTGAAATCCTAACTACTGTTAAAGCAGCCAACCTAAAACAAAAAAAAAAGTACTTTTCAGCCAAATGTTGCCAATTGCAGAGAGAACTAATAGTGCCAAACTAAACTGTATACATAACATTGACTACAGAATATTAACCCTGCCTTCCTATAGATTGTATTTGTCAAGCTACAAAAGGTTCACTGTCTTACTCCTACAAGATACTCCTCATAGTATAAAAGCTATTCACTATGTGTCAAGATTGTATCTCTTATATAAATGAAGAAGAATAGGAACATTTTTAAGAACAGTCTTTTAGGACAAGAATCTCAAAGATGCCAAAGTTTATGCCTATAAAGAGAGGTTTGGAACAAAGATAAATACCTGAATTTCTCATATAACAAAAGATTAAACTCAAAGGAACATGATTCATGAGCACAAACACAGCAAGCAGTTAAGGTGTATCTCACTGTCAGATATTTTCTCATGAATTAGCTGACATGTACTCAGTTACAGCAGACTGATTTACTTGGGTTTAATTTTCTTCGAAGCACCATCACATGAGAGACTAGAAAACAGGGCTTCTATTCCCTCCTCAGTCTGCTGGATTACAGGCCTACAAATCTCCTTGAAAGTAAGAGTTTAGTCCACAGAAATATTGGCTAGGATGGGTCAAATGTATTTTCTATTCCTCTATTCTCCATAATGGCTAAAGCAGGACCATTATGCCACAAAGAGCACAAGGCTCATAATGCTAAAGAAGAAGTGCTCAAATACAACCGTGCTCTGATAGCCCATCAATACATGTGTCAGGTCTAAGAACTTGTCTCTTTTCTTAATATTATTTATGAATTTTGCAGGGATTATTAAATGAATATACAATTTAACTTCTCTTAATAATTAAGCTGTTAAATTATAGAAGGGATGGCATTGTACTTCATGGTGAGTTTAAGATTTCAGGTATGCAATAGATATGCACAGTTTCTGAAGACATTGTTTGAATATACTTGTGAAAACACTGGCCTGAGGGTTCTCACATTGGGTGATCCCAGCCAAATCCATTTTAAAATAGTAAAATGCTTAAATATTTGTGCCTCCATATCATTAAAATTTTGCTGTAGGCATCAGAATTTTTTTAATCTGTGGTTTAGGCCTATATTGTATTTCTGTACTTAATTCCCACTGATTTCTTATTTGAAAACTAGAAAAATATTCAGACAATTGTTTTACAAATTTTCTGCATAAACAAACCTTTGGCTTGAAATGTTTTGATTCCAGGAGTTGTCACACCCCACACGCACAACCTTTGCACTGCATTCAGCTCTGACAGGACTCTTCCAAAGAAATCAGGACAGACAGCTATGCACACATGCTGGACATCCAGCCCGTGATGTTTTTTAGAGACAGAACTAGTTATCCTTACAAAAATTAAGGATTGACATTACTTGGACTCCGTAAGATTTCTTTGAAACTGTTTACCTATTATGTAGATGTCTACGCACAATAACCCTAAAATGCTCATCAAAACCATTCAATTTTGTACTGTGGACATATTTAATACTTACAAGACAGCCAGCAGCTATTTTTGAGAAAATATTTTTTCAGACGAAAGCAGCATTGAAAGAAATAGCCAATAAAAACAGGTTTCAGATGAACTGCTTTTTATCAGTCATCACTTAAATGAAATAGAGATTCTGGCATTCTTTTTCCCCAAATAATGTGGTTTCTGATATTATGTCTACTTGAAAGTACTATTATCAGTTTGTGACTACCTACATGGTTGTGATTGTGGAAGCAAAACTGATGAGAGTCTACATTTCACATGCAAAACATGTTTTTTTTTTTCAGAGAATCCATTTAGTTCTTTCTAATGGTTCCTGTTCATTGTGTAACAGGATTTTTGTTTCCTGTGATTCAGATAAGGAACAAGGGATATAGGAATATCAAACTATTGCATTTCAAGAATGCAATTAAAGACTTCACCTTCAGCTTGATTACCACTGAATATGCTTATCTAGACTTTAATGCATGGCTGTTAGAATTTGGTGATAGACAACCACATCCTCAAGTGTTACACAGCACTACAAAGCTCTGAATTTGCTGTCAAGGACCTAGGAAATTATTAATAAGTTGAGGACCTCCAGGTTTCAGAAGAACCCATAAATATATAATCACCTCCTTCTAAAACATACATAGTTTTCATAGATGAGGTAATTCATAAATGTCAGATAATCACCTGTCATTAAAGCAACTATATAAATTTTCATTCCCCTATCCTTTAATTTTCTCCTTTCCCCTTCCCCTCCTCTTATTCTTTTCTGGCTTTCTCCTTCCCTTCATAACATCAGATAGGGCTAGACATTCCTTCTTTCATGCCAGGTGAAAACACCCAGGACTATCATCTTCTTCCAGCTATCAGAGCAGTATATCCACATATTAACTGGTCTCTTTCTTTAGTGTAAGCACAATTTGAAAAATCAAAAGGCACTGGCAAGATATTTATTAGGCTACAGAGAAAAAAAAATATTGAAAATTCAAGGCTGGCACAATCATATCAGATCCCTCAAACTGACAACTACTGAATTGCTGCAAGAATAACTCAGAAATTGAAATGTGTCATTCATTCTCCATGTCTTTACTGTCTTCGTATTTAACATGGCTTCATTATCTGTTTTTTATTGTGGAATTTATAGTATTCATCTTATGAACATATTCATTCCTTTTATTTCTTGTATGAAGACATGATCTCAAATACAGTAAATGTCTGATGTCACCAAAATTTCAGGTTTTCCAGAAGTTTAAAGGAAATGGGATGCTGTACAGTAATGGCACCTAGCCTTTTAGCTGGTAGTTAGTTTCTTGGGAGATTTAGGAGCATTTACAACCCTGCCCTCAGGCTGTGACTGCAAATATACCTTCCTGGTTTTACCTGCAAGAGGATTTAGAGAGCTCAAACACTTTAATGAATGCAACACTGGCAGATTTTGGCTTGAGGTAGTGTGGTTCAACTCAAGACATTCAAGATGTCTTCAACAACTATTTATTTGAAAGAGGTGGTAGGCATGGATAAGATGGAGGTTGCTTCTCCTCTGCTGTTGGCTGCCAAGACATTTTCTTAACAAGTGATGATGAAAGTTCACAGGATTATGGAGATTTGCTTGAAAAATACACCCACCCTCATTGATTCCAGTTCTATTTTGCAACCTCTCTGAATAAACTAGTCCTGCATGGTTTGCATTCCCTTATTTACATCACAGAATTTTCTTTCCTTCTCACACTTTGTTTAAAGCTTTCCTTTTCTCTGTGGCCATCTGACTATGTATCTTATGTCTACATGTTAAGTAAAAGCATTCAGCACAATCTTTCAGCATATCATTATCTTTTTTCATAGAAATCTCTTAGCCCTGTCTTGGCAAAACCCTAACTTATTTCCTTCAAAAGCATTTTACTTTAATGCTGTGAAATTGAGACAGATTGTATTTAATGGAAGAATGACTTTAAGTTGAGAAGCTTTTTTTGAAATGCATAGTCACAGAGTAGATAGCCTTTACTGTATGTGCCTCCTGGGGGTGATTTGGATTAGGTGTTTTCTAGCTGAATTAAGTACTTAACAAAAGAACTATTTTCCCATCTGTGAATACAGCCCTACTGTGCAAATACCATTAGAGCCAGTTGAAATTACATAGCTATCCATAGGTCACATGCACAATTTCTACTGATGCTAGTGGGAACACTATATTTGTATGGAAAAAAGTTAGTGCATGGTGCTTAGAGAGAAGTGGGAAGAAATAAAATATTCAAATACAACATGAGAATGAAGCTACAGGCCTGATTCTGCTTCCATTACAATCATTTGTATGACTTCATTTCAGCTTGCTTCACAAGCAGTTATGTTAGTAAGAATTTCCAAGATCAAGAGTGGTAGCATATTTAAGAGGGAAAACTATGACCTTTGTAAGCAAGCAACTGACAAAGAAGAAACTTTTAAAATATGTAACTTCAATGTTTCTATTTTCATTTAAAATTTCAGATCTTATTGCCAACCATCTGACCCAGCTGGAGATAGTGAAGCTGATTAGTGCTGAATAAGGACTTACACCTTTACCAACAGCTCATAAGTCTTTAGCCAATTGCAGGATGGACAACCTTCTCTGGGCAGTCTGTGCAAACAAGTCCCAGATCAGTTCCTGTAGATTCTTGATGGAATGCGGTGGTGTAAGAATAAACCAGTTCAATATTTAGCAATTTTTTAAAAACAATGAATTTTCCTAAAGAGCAATCAAGTATTTATTTTGGTTAAAACATTTTGTAAGCTGTGCTCTTGTTCAGTAAAATGGCTTCCATCTTCTGTTAGACTAAAAAAAATCCACTGTGGTAATCTGAGAATAATTTTATGACACAAGCTGACATTTTAGTAACATTTTGTATTGCTTCATTACCTTGGGAAATAAGTTTGTGGGTTAAAGGAGAAGGTAAATAAGAAACATACTGAGGGATTGTACATACTTTAACATTGGCACTAATTAAAGTATTTTCCTAAGCCATTAAAAATGGCAAAAGCAGAAAGACATAAAATGGCTATACAGACTTATGCCAAAGGTTTATCTTGTTCAGAATCCCATTTCTGACAACAATCAATACTAGAACCCCAGGGCAGTATATTCTCCAAGATACCTTCAGTTTAGGAACTTTGTTAGGTAAATTCTTATGTAGACAGTTGTACTTTACAGTCACTGCTGGACTCTATCCTCATGCATTTATCTAATATAATTTAAAAAAAAACTTTTCTAATTTTGGTCTCCACAACATCCTGTGGCAGAGTGCCATAATTTTATTATGCATCATGAGAAAAAGCACTCTTCCTCCTGTTTGTTTGTCCCCAAGGGAACCAGGGACAAATGAAAAGGGGCTGTATTTACCCAGTAACACTTACAGATATTTGCAAAGCTGCACAAGTGGGTGCTGATTACGACCAAGGCTCAGCAGGCAGGAGAGCAAGGGGCAGTCACAGCACAGTTCAAAGACTGAGCTGAAATTCTGCAGTAGGAGAAAGCAGAGAAGTCCTTACTTGTAGCGTGTCATTAGAGTTTCTCATTTTGCCAATGCTCTTTTGAGGCCTAGATAGCTGTGCACCACAAACCGATGCCAGATGTTTATCTGCACGTAGCCGGTGAGAAATGCAAGTGACTGAAAATAAGGTTTTATCTCCTGTACACTGCACTGAACAGCCCCAGCCTGCTATAGAAATACATGAACAGGAAATTGTATGGATCCTAAGGGCAGCCCAGGGTACAGCCTGCGGTATGGCAAGCTACATGTTTTCATATTCTGTGGTTTGTCCTTTTTGAAGTGGTCTTGTAATGAGCTCAAAATAGCCACATTTAAATGGTACACATGCATGTAAGTCTCCTGGTAGTGAATTTCCACTTTCAAGAGTATGACTTGCTTAATGGACAGTTACAGCCTCCACACCCTTACCCTTGTCCCTTTCTGCCAGAGCACAGGTCACAGTTGAGATGGCCACAATACACAGAACATCATCATACAATTTCAGAAAGCTTCAAGCAGTCACACAAACAGAATAACACCATACCACATCAGAAGGCTTCAGGTGCCTACCCATATAGATTAACACCATTCCACTTCAGAAGGCTGCAAGGATCTGCCCTTCTTGTCCTTTAGCCCAACCTTTTATACCCCTCATGGTTCATGCATTGCACCTGTGTGCCCTCTGTTCCCTTTGGTGGTTGCTCAGCACACCTGGGCACTCCGTGTCTCATTGCTGTCAGTGCTGCTCACCTGCTGCTCACAGCTGTGCCCATTGGGGATGAGGCTCAGCCCAGCCCCACTCCCAATTACCACAAACCAGGTACCTACACCTTTCTAGAGACAGAAAGCAAAAACCCAACACTTCAGCTTATTCCCACATTTCTTCTGTTTATCAAATACAAAGCAAATGTATTGTACTGACTTTTTCAATGCACGAATGACTAAAATGTCACACTATAAAACTGCTAACCACAGAGTTTGAAAATTGTTATTGCTTAACTGGAAAGTATTCTGTGTTTTCAGACAGAAAGTATGGCTTCCCAGCTAAGGACTTCACAGCTAAGGACTGAAGGAAGCCATAGCACTTTTCAAATACAAGCTATAATCTATAAGCACTATTTTTCTTTAAAAGTAAATGATATTTGCTAAATTGCCTAGTGGGACTGGGGCTTGAGGCTATTCTTAGGCTTGGGAAGGAGGACTACAATATGCAGTACAGGGTGAAAAATACTGGCTTTCCAGGTTTTGGCTGCATGTCAAGCTTCCAGTAAATATTATATAAGGGTACTGCTATCAGTTGATTGAGCAAGGAAGTTTCCAATGAATGGCTACTGCTTTGAGTAATTTTAGGAAACTGAGTGTGTGGAAAGCATGAAATAGTTTTAAAGTTGTAAAAGTGCAGCTGAAGATCTTTGGTGTTTGGGAATATGCATTAGCCAGTTGCACTTTGTCATACTTTTATTTTTTGCAGTATTTCAAGTAGTTCAGACCACCTTTGGATTCCAGTGTCTTACCTTACCTTAAAAACAAGTATTACCAGGCATTCCCTGAAAAAAATAGTTAATGGTGGTAAAATGGAGAATAAAATAACAAACAAAGGTGTTTACATAGAGTTGGTACCATATCTGTCTTTGCTTATTAATGTTTTATGAACTAGAATATAATAATATAATATGACAGCAACATTTCACATAAATTGCTTGTCAAATCAGAGTGAGTTCTTCTTGACAACAGAAAGGAAACCAGAGAAATATATGGAAGAAACTGAAGTACACCAAATTTCAATATATTATACCCCAAGAAAGTAAGGAATTATAAAAGCTACTTAATTGAATTTTTCACTCCTTATTCTATTATTCTATATAGTCTTTAAATAGGCAATTATTGTGCTATGTACCTATGTATAGATAGATACCAAAACTTGTTTGCTGATAATGCTTACTGAATTAATTATGATGCATGAAAGTGAAGAGAAAATTTTCATCTCACCCAATTCAAAAAGGTAATTAACTAGTGCAACTAAGCAAATACAAGGTCTAATGAAAGACAAAACTTCCCAATTAAAATACACCAAAAAATGCCAATATGCTGGTGTGAAGAAAAAAAAAAAAGTTTATTCCTTACCCGTGTAAGGAGATGTTTATTACTTAGCCTAGACCAATTGATAGCAGCTAATCAAACAAAAAAGACACCCTCAGCAAAGTGAAGGTATCCTTATTTCAGCTGGGAGCATAGTCAGGGTAATTTTTTTTGTAAGAAAGGCAAGAGATTAGTTTGAAGATGAAGTCTTCTTTGAAGTCCAAGTTTTAAAGCCTCAAGGGGCCAATGCTGCAAAGTTAACTTCTGTCACCAATGCACAGTCAATATTCAAAGGACATACTCCAAAAAGGCCCCTCTAATGAGAACTTCTCAGGGTTTTCCAACAGAGGCCTCCAACTGACATTGCTCCAGGTTATGTCTCCTGCTTAAAAAATTGTGTCATGACTACCACCTTCCTGGAAGCTCTTTGGCTCGTCACAGGGAAGAAGCACCAACCAGTACAGCCTCACAAAACACAGATAACTTTTCCTTTCTTTTCAATTCACTTACATTTTCAACAAGCTCCTGTAAATGTGTTATCTATTTTGAACACAATGACTTTATTTAACTGTCACCTTAAGCTGACTTAAAGTAAGTATTATTTTAAAGTAACTGGACAACAGAAATCTCTTTAGGTGGTATGGAAAATTGTATAAATGTAGGAAGTGGGACACCTTTTAACTTCCCTATCTCTGCAGTATTTCTTCTAATGTATTTAAGGAATAATAGATGGCATCTCAGCTTCAGTTTCAGGTTTTAAGCATGCAGTAGGATATTGGTAAATGTGTGTGAACATTAAGGCCAAAAGGGGCACATGGCATGTGTGACAGGCTCAAAGAGCACAAATCTAGCTATTTTTCAGACCACCTGCCCGAGGCAGCACACACTGGTGTCTGTAAAGGCTGACTCACAGTATTGCTGTTCTGCCTTACTCTTCACAGATCCCTCCTTTCTTCACTGCTTATGTAAATTTTCTACACTCCTCATATACCCAAGCAGCTCAAGTGCCTGGAGCTGAACAGTAAACATAGTATGGATCCCTTTCCTATTCTCTATGTCCCTTCAAATAATAACAGAGCTGAGGTAGTTGCAGCTTATTTTTGGCTTGCTTTGTTAGCCCCTTTCTCTTTTTAAATAGACGTGATTTTAACCAGCTTCTAATTGAAACTGTTAGAAAATGTTATCCTGTGGTGTTAGCTTGGACATGGGGCTGCCCATGCCAATAGCAATCTCTGCATGACACACTGATCCTTGAAAGGAAACTGAAAAATAGCATGTGATTTTCTGAGATAAACAGGCATAATGGAAAAGTGCATTTTATAGTGCCAAGCTAAATAGACACAGTACAAATTAGAAACTCCTGTGGTCTAGATCTTACTGTGCCACTATCTCCATTTGCCATCCCCATGCTCTACTTTTCTTTGCAAAAAAAGGGATTATCTCACATTTACTTGTGAATAAAATAAATCCAGAGCTCTAAGTGTTCCCAATAGTTTTTTTTTTTATTTAGCTCTCTTATTAAAACATTTCTAACAACCAAGGACAATGAAGTAAGCATCTAGTAGAACAAGTCTGTAAAAATAATCATTGTTACAGAACAAGCTCTCAAAAACTCAATAGATCTAGAAAACAAAAAAGACTTATAAATGAGTCATCAGTTCTCATAAAAAGCTCAAGCTACAGTTGTGGTCATTTATAAAAATGTTGTAAAACCAATGGGGTATGTTTCAACTTAAAGCAATAACATTTTTCTAACTATTGAAGGCTAGCAAGATCAACTTTAACCCAGTTTTTATTTCAGATATTTCAGTGCCTTTCTTCCTGTACTTTCTAAAACATTTAGATTGAGTCTATTAAGAGCACAAAATAGCAAATAAAATCAATCAGAAATTGTGTCGATGGTCCAGAGATACTTAGGTGTTACAGCCATGAAAGAAGTTCTCAAAGTAGACATATCTCCTCTTTCTCCACCAGAAAGTCATTTTTATTTCCTTATTCAGAGGTGAGTAATTTCATATCTAAATTACAGACCTTGTGAGCTGACAGTCCAGTGTTGTAACTCTGATAGTGCCTGAAACACAACAAAATTTTTCCTACTCAGACAAGTAAAAAGACACACAGCTGTAGTGTACTGAGCATAGCACAGTTCAGAGGCAGGGCCCACATGTAAACACTGTTAATAATGTAATCACTTAAACCCCTGACATCAGTAAGTCATCAGATCTACAGTGATGATCCTGAGAACTCTTTATTTCTCTGACTCATATGCTGAAAAACTTTGGTCTGGATGTGGTTTTCATTCTCAGAAACTCACTACCAGAGCAATATTACAGTATTACATTTAAAAAGTCACATCCACAGGTAATGGTGCAGAAAATTGATTTTTAATTTTGGGAGTTTCATTAATTTAAATTTTGTTTTGTTTCTTTTTACAGTTAACAAACTGAAATAAGTCTGTTTCAGTGTTAGAGAGAGGATTTAGCCACTCAATATTCTGAATGCTGAACCATATCTCTTAGATGTACACTTGAGGGATAAAGTGTACATCTTTAAAAGAATAAAAGGATAAAATCCTTCATTGATGCGGACAAAGTTGATTTTTTAATAGAAACCTTCCACAGATAAGTGGTATTATCTATACATTCTTGAAAGACACTAGGACTCTGTGCTGTTATTAGGGTGGGTCCATAAATGTCTTTGTGAAACCAACCACTTTGATGTAATGGTTCTTTTTTGGAAAGCTGAAGCAAATGGAATTGCTTTAAAAACCTTTTATTTATTATTTTGTCTGAAAGTTTCAGTCAAAGTCCATTGTATTATTTAAAATAAAATGTATTCAAACTCCCTCATGTTTATTTAGAGCTGAATGGATCTCCTAGATCTATTCCTATGTCATCAGCTTATCCCTTTCTAATTATAGCTGTATTACTTTCTTATCTCTCATTCTGGAATTTATTTACCCATGCAACACCTTTTAGAAGCAAAAAATGTAATTTTTCTCATTTTGCAGAGGAGAAACCTGAATCATGAGGTCTGAGGTTCATACAGGACTCATCACGTGCAGCTAAGACAGGTCTATCCTGCAGAGATGGCAGCAGTAAGTTAGTGGTCCCATAGTGATGAGAGTGCACTAATAATGTGCCAATACAAATATAATTCCTCAACAGAAAGTATGGAATATTAGCACAACACCTGGCATGGAAATCTGACTGTTGCACTGAGTTAATGGAATGTATTCTTTTAGCACTTTCAGTTCTATTTTATAAAAAAAATATTCTGGATGCATTGCTTGCTCTGTTTACAAAGCAAATTATCAGAGGATCAAACTGCTGGATTCCAGACTCTCTGATTGCAGGTATCTCACATTCTGCCATAGGATTCAAACTATCATGACAGCTACAACTAAAGGTTGTCAAAATAGTATTCACTTTAAAATATAAGAAACAAACACGGACACATAGAAAGTGAGTACCCAAGGGACTGTCATAGCTCAATACTATAAAACGTGTTGCAGAGAGCTGGGTAGTCAGAAATAAAAAAGAGGTGAAAACCAAGTTATTTCTAATCCCCACAGGTGGCCACTGTGCTCAGGAGAGTTTTGCTTCTTACTTCTACAGTGTACTGGAACTCCTGGAGTGTCAAAACACCATGAGGTTGACACAGACACCTCTTAAACTCAGTAAGTCAATCCATTAAAAAAAAAAATTAACAATGTTTCTGTAACATTTTAGATGTTGTAACAATATCAACATTAAGCCAATGATACACGAAAGAGCTTTCATTTTAATTCAGTACTAGTTTCATAATTTACACAGTAGTTTTGGATAAATTTGTATGAAAAATTAAATAAATTATTTTATGGACCTATTTTACATGATCTATTGAGCTAAAATATGTTAAATAATATTTATCTCTTAAAAAGTGATTAATTTGAGCATTTAAAAATGCACATATTAGCTGCTGACACTAAGAAAAAAACCATTATTAACTGAAAAATCAAGACATTTTAATGAAAGGTAGAATAATAAGGTTTTGTTATTAAATTATAATATTTCTGAAGCATGGCAAATGTGAAGCATATATGAGAAAATATATAGGAATGTTAATACTTACAAGAACCACCAGCAAAGTCTGTATTTGGACCCTTGGAAACTTTGGATGTGCTCCAAGTTTACTCTCGCTGTGCCTGGGGAAGGCAGAGCACTGTGTCCTGGTGAACCACGGGGCTCGGTGCTGTGGCAGTGCTGCAGGGCAGCAGTTCCAGCAGCAGGGCTCATGCATGGCAGGCTGAACCTGTCAGAGTTTGCTCAGACAAACTTGCCAGCCTGTGCTCATGGGGCCATGTCTGAAGGCAGATTGGTACAACGAAATCTGGTGAAGAGTTCATCAAACAGTGTGCTATCCAGGAATCTGAGCAGAGGCTGATGCACAGCATTGCACACTGACAGTGAAAAGCAACAGTCCTGCCCTAAGGCCTTGGGCATGGATGTTCATTTAGCACCCAACCCTGAGCTGACAGGCTTGGCTGATCCACAAGGGAGACTGGACACTTGTCTCTGCTCAGAGCAGAAGGAAGATCCTTCCCCTTGCTACCAATGCTCTCCTAAGGAACAGATATGTTGTCCTGGGGCTGGAAGGAGAAGACTCCATGTAAAGTAATTATGACCAAGAAAAGGACAATGGTACAGAGTTGGTACAATCAATCATCCATGTTGGAGCAATACTGTAAATCACACCTCAGAAAGATGTCTAAAGTGTAAGGGGCACAAGGTTCTCCTCCTTCCAGTTGAAGGATAGTGTAGAACATCTTTGAGAACTTTAGAAATCTTCACTGAAAAAAACCTCTCTGAAGATGAAAGTAACTGATGAAAAGTTCTGCTTCCTGTGGAACTGACCTTGAGTGATGGAGACAGATCACTGCAGAGGCTGGCAAAAGGAACAGGGGCCATCAACCCACAGGAGGTCCACAGCACACAGATAAAGTCTGTAATGGCATGAGTTGGCATGTGCCACATGATACTTTCAAGTAACAATCCATCTAAATGAGAAGAAAATGCTTGGGCCACATTACAGATGCTTGAAGGGACCATAAATGCTGAATTTGTTCTACTGTGGTAGGGAAACAATGGGAAGGGAAAGCCTTTTGACTCTCCATTTTCCATGCATATTCAGCAATTGCTAGGGTCAAATCCTTACAATAATTCTACTCTCACTGGAATGTAAATAAAGAATATCACACTCTCTCTCTGCCCTGCTTCATCTCATGAATAATGCATCTGGTCCCGTAAAGACACACATAGCAAAAACACAATTCATTTCAAGAAAAGCAAAATGTATATCCCAGCTAGTCCAGCTGAGCAGTAAGTCAGAGTATCCTATCCTGCAGAGTAGGATCTTTGCATGTGCTGTTTCCAAAGTGAGAGACAGTCTGAGGATGAGAGATATGATGATGCATGGAGATATACAAGAAGTTCTTGCTCTCTGCACTTCTCCTAAGAAAGGAGAGTTCCAGGAAAAGAAAAAACAAACCTTAAAGTATAGATAAGGATCTCAGTATCCTGAAAATCCCCCCTCTCCTTTTCTGTGAAAGGGACAAAGTGTCCTCCTGGCAGGACTGTGTTGGGATCAGGGAGCTGGGGTTTCCCACTCAAATACATCTGTCTGACATTCAAGCCAGTTCCTAGGATCAGGCATTGAGCAGATGACTGGCTCCAAGCAACACCATCTCTCATTCTGTACACATCCAAAAGGCCCTTTTGGTTCCACTGGCAATTCTGTCTACATACATAGATCAGGTCAGTCCTAAAAGCAGTAAATTGCCAGGCACTCAAGGCTCTCTGAATCCCTTTGGCATTCACTTTAGGTGCATCCAGATGACATGGCAACCTTTCATGTAGTAGCCAAAAGGTGACTGTTTGGCTAACATGCTAATAGCCATCTTAAAGTAGTCTTTACTTGTTCCCATGGTGAAATGCCACTAAAGAAAAGGTGTATTGACAAGAATAAATATGCAAATTGTTTACTTTTCAGTCCATGCATGCAATTTTGCATATTCTTTCATTCTAGGAATTAAAAGCCTGTGTTGCCTCTATGTAGTCATTGGGCTGAGTGGAAAGGTAAACATTGGAAGTCTGTTCTTCTGGTAGCTGACAGCTTCTCTCCTTGGAGAATAAAAAATTGTCTATTTTTACTCTTGTCAAAAAACAATAGAGGTTGCATTAGTCACAGAGAATGTGGAAATCTGCCAGGAAAACAATATTAGCTGTACCTCTATAGAAACCTAATAAAAATGTCTATTGGACTTTTGGAAATGACCCTTAACTACCAGCCAAAGCATAATGAAATTGGCAAAACACAAAAAGCAAAGTCTCGCTTTGCTTTGCAGCTTTCAAATGACCCACAAACTCATTAAAAGGGATCAGCAGTGGCAAATGTAGACTCTGCCAAAATTCTTTGGCAACATGTCCCAAAAAACTGAAAGAGAACAGGTTTACATAGAAGCAACAAGCTTGCCTGTAAGGTTAGCTGCTGTCAACATCTCTCACACTACAGACAGAAAAATCCCCTTTGACTTGGTTTCTTAATGAGTTATCCTGTTGAATTTATTTCATCCACAGTCCACAGAAGCAGATAGTGCTGCTCTTTACTCAGATAAAATCCAGATGAAGCCAACGAAGGGGGTTGCTACCCAAAAAAGGAGGACAGGAGGACAGCAGAAGGGAGGACAGCATTGGACTTTCTAGAGCAACTGTTTTATGTTAATAGTGAGGAACACTGTTCTTTTTTAAAGAACAGTGTCGTAGAGCATTTAGTATTTTATTGTGCACATTTATATTCATAAACTATAATTAAGGATAGATGTTGCCTTGAATTAAAGAAAATCAAACTAAAAAATCATGGAACTCAGTTCTCCCTCCCTGATAGCGTCCATGTCTATGAGAAGGCAGAATCAAGATTTCACCTTTGATTACCTTCCAGAAAATATGGTCCAGATCAAGTGCAGACTGTGAGTTTGTAGATAACCTATTTATGCTATGAAAGAGGTCTGGCTAGCTGTTCCCCTCAAATCTTAAAATCTGTTAGCTTTTGAAAAATTAAGTGTTCTACTGTCAAGTTATGAGTAAAAAAAATCCTTCCTGTTTCTTTACAGAGAAATTGCAAATAATACCATGCACAATTGGCCTCATATGCCCTTTCATGTAAAAAAAGAAGAGAGCAACGTGCATGCTTAGCCATACTGATGCAACAGGATAGAGAAGGAGGGAATATTTGGAATTGTGTGATTTTTGATGAGTCTGCAGAGTTGATTCATGTTTAGACAATCCTGAGGCCTGCATCGTGCTATTGAAGCTCACAGGAATACTACTGAGACTATGGTTTTTAACACTGAACCATCAGATGATAACAAAGCAACTTGTTTTCCCCTGAAACTCCATGTCTGTAGAGATCTTTATTCAATGGGTGTCTTGCTCTGTTTGTGGACTGTAATTTTAATGAGCCACATGCAGAGCTCTTCTAAGAGCCAGCTTTGCAAAGAGAAATGTCACACTGAGAAATTCCTTGTTTGGCATTGTTTTATTGTTTTTTGGACAAGTCTACCCTTGATTTCGCTCCATACATTTCCTTCTTCCTACAGTATAGAGCTGGTAAGTTGTGCCCCCCTGCCCTTCCCCCCCCAAAATTCAACTTCACCGTTATTAATTTTTCTCGCCCTCCCTGTTTTCCCTCATGATGAGGCAGAAAAACACCCTTAAAAATCTGTCAACCTACATAATTCACAGACAACACTGGAGTTTGAATGGTTTTGTCCTTACTTAAGACTGAAGTTACAAAACACAAAGTATTTCGTTAGAAAATTAAATTTGAGGTCAGCAAAAAGGTAATGGAAAGGTCTTTCTGAGGAAAAATAATAAAAACCCCAACAAACCAGTGCTCTTAGACATTGACTACTCTAGAGACAGAGAGGGATACTATGCACCTTAGTAGTTTCACTGCTTGTGTTTTTCTTTAGGTATCTTATGGTCATACATAGCTAAATATGGGGCAGTATGGTGTTTAAAAATAATTGTGACATACAAAGTGCCTTTCTGCCTTTGTATTTCATAGCAAGCAAAATTCATGCTCTCCACATGACTAAAAGCAGCAGGACTGGGGACAAGAGGCCGGGATGGGCCCAGAAGGAGGAGAAGCTGACATGGGTCAGTGTGTGTGCTGTGCCTTGGGTGGCTAATCCAGCACACTCGGGAGTTCCGACTTTGGCTGTGTCTCCCAAACCCAGCTCCTCCGTGGTCTTCTCAGGGTACCATAAATCCACATGGCATTTCTGGGCTGTGCAGAACATAAAGGCAGAAAAGATTACGAGTCATGTTCTCATTACAGAGGAGGTCTTTGTGAGAACCTTAAGATGTGACCAAAGCACAAGGATAAAATCATCTGCTCATGAGCATTACACGCCTAATTAAAAAAAGAGAAAGAAGACAGCACACAACTGATTTCACTCCAGATTCTGTCTTAACTTTGCAAAAATATTCTGGTATTATTCTAGCTTTCTTGTTCCCCTGAACTTCCTACTCAGACTGGAAATGGAAGGGCCAGACAGTTCTTCTCTTCTCAAGGGATTTTCAGAGCAATTCTGAAGAAAAGAACATTCATGTTTTCAAAGTTAGTGCTGATATTGAACTATAAATCACAGATCATCAGTGATTCTTAACAGTGAGGTGTACTGGGCAAAATACCTAAGAATCAAAGGCATCAAAGGCAAAAGGATTTTTGTAATCAACAAAGGGAAAAATGGGATCGGGAGGCCTGCTTAAGATTTGTATGAGAAATTTCACAGACTTCCATTATTCTTTCGAACAGAAACATTTGTCATTAGGAGTGACTTATTTTCTCATTAAATAGGTGAAACTCAAAAGTGTATGAATGAGCACAGGGGAAACTTAGAAAGAAAATTTACCAAAGTATAACTTGATTCTTTTTCTCTCCACTCCATTTTTGTCTTTTACAAGATTTAGCTGCCATTTTATCTGTACTGAATATACTTTTGGTTCAGAATATATTTATGGCACTATTTTTAAGATATATTAAACAGATTTTTTGGTTCATAACCTTTCTCTAAGGATTGGTGAAAGGTTAGTTTACTTCATATCAAAAAGGCCCTCATATCACACTGGAAAACTGTGGTTTGCAAACCCCAAAAGTTTTAAATCCTGTTAGGTAAGCAAAAGAAAATAAATTATTTATAAATGCTTACTCAATTACAAAGTTGCTTGGATCAGCTCATTACCAGTTAATTATTAAATATACATTACAGTCACTCTTTAGATGAGATATTTGGGAAGCAGATTGCTCCTATCAACAGAGTTAAAAATAAGTAAGACTGTCTTCAGGAACATCTGGTGCTGGTGACTGTCAGAAACCATGCCAAGCTTAAAAATTCAAATAAATCCATGGAGTTTGAGGTCTTTTATCCCTACGTTTATGACCAAAAGGACCAAAGGTAAGATCTAACTATGAAATTTGATTTGGAATCAGATGTCAAACTCTTTCTTCAAGGTATTTGCCCACATTGAGACCAAAGCATTTTTTTCCCCTTGGCTTTTACCTACCACAGCCAAACACTGAAGCACAGGTAAATCTGTTACTTAATATTGTGTCTTGTGACTGAAATTGAAATTAGCAATTTTAGGATTTCATTCTATTACCTTTCAGCAGTTGCACTTCACAAATGCTGTTTAATTTTCCAGGTGACAGTATTACAGGAGTGACATGAATTTCAGTAAACCTTTTAACCATATCTCTCACTGTCACTTCATCAAACTTTTTTGGTGAGAAAGGGAAAGTATTATTTATCTTGCTGATATTTGGCTTAGTCTCTAATTCATTTTCTAGTAAGGGAGTACAAACACTGTCAAAATGAAATCTAGGTTTTCAGCATTGTCTTATGCTTTTATCTATATTTCCAATAGGACTGTTGAATTTCACCCTAAAATATATCAGCTTGACCACCCATGGGTATAATCCTCTCTTTCCAAAGAGTACATCCAATTTAACCACTGAATGTCCTGCCAAATCAGAGTCTCCACTTTAGAAGTTTATTTTCAAAAAAAAACAGAATGGAGGCAAAGCTGGAGTTTTTTGTGTGTGTTTGTGTGTGTGTGTGTGTGTGTGTGTGTGTGGTGCATGGGGTTGTGAAATCCTAATCAGGGTCCATCTGGAAATGTTCTTGCACTGAAATATCAGTTAGACAAATGAATTCCAGCATGATGCTGCATATATAGGGGACAAGTCTTCCAAGAAAGAAGAAACTGGAGCATTAATGTGGACATATTTTCTCCAGTTCCTGCTATGACTTTTCCCAAAATCCACATTCAATACATAACTGGTCAAAAATGGACTAATCTTGCCCAACCAAACTTTGGACAGTCTCTTGTTGTTTCTCACTTGACCTGTGCCAACTTAAAGAGTCTGAACAGCCTCTACATTTTTGTTTCCACCTTATCCTGACTTCAGGGTACTAACCAAGATAACTTGGACTTTGTCCATCCTACCCAGGCATCCAGGTGTGATGGGAGAGTGGGAGGTGTGACATGCAGGCACAGTCCCTGGTCAGTGCTGTACTCAGGTGACTGCTGAAAACTGCACAAGAGTCCAGGTGTCTCCTCTGCCACCTGCTCCACAGCCACAGACCACACAGGATATTAAATAAAGCCATCTTAGACTTTCAGGTTCATTTTTTGTCCTTGTTTCCCCTGGTGTGGTCTGCCAATGTGAAGTGCAAGCCCAATTAGAGGGGTTTGCAGCTGTTTTTTTGTTTTTTATATGCTTCCTCAGCGACACAGGCACTGTGCTGACAACACAAGTGAAAGCTGGCACACTGGGCACTGCTGTCCACCAAGTCCTCTCCTTGCTGTCCCCTGTAACACCCCTTACTGTGTGTCTTTTAGAGCTTTTGTTTTTGCAGTAACAATTTGTTTTTGCAGACAATTCACGAGGTCTCATGCAGCTCTTCTGGAAATTAAAGGAAGGGATTGGAAGTCCCACCAGTTTCTGTTTGAACCATTTAGTTTGACTTTATTTTCTTCCCTCAGCAGAGTGTGCCTCAGGCCTGAGCTTTGGTGGTCCGGTGATTAACACTGCTGTCTAGAGTTTCATGATACTGGGATTCCTTTTTCTGCTTTACCACAGATTTCCTGTGTCCCTGAGAAAGTCACTTAATCTACTATTCCCGCAATACCACAGAGAAAATGATGCTGTTCTTCCTGAACAAGGGTGTTGGGAGGACAATTCTGCTCCCTCTCAGAGGACAATGTATGGTACTGTGGCATTTTGATAGGCAGAAGAATGGCTTTTAAACTCAGTGATAAAGTTGGGTCATTCCTTGTAAGACAGTCATCTCTTGAGGGCAGAAAGGACCATTTTGTCTGCTCATGGAGGAGATTAAATGATTATAGAATTCATTTTTATGGGGATTTAATTTCATGTTAGCTTTTTATGTAAAACTCATTAAAAGTCCTGAATATTTCCTTCAACACAGAATAAATCCCCAATAAAAATACAACACAGCTGCAACTCTGTGGTGAATTATCAGTGGAAAGTTAAAGTGAATCTGTAAGTACCCTTCAGCCATTAACTCAATTACTTTAGTTGTGAAAGTGGTTTTTAAGGCAGCTTTGCCTCACTCTGCTTCATCACAATCTGTCATGTTTTGTACCTAAAAAGCATCCTAAAAGGCACTGAGAAAGATCTCAGGTGGCAGGACACACAAGTTCTGGCCTGACACCCTTTGAAAGTTACATTCCTGTCTCCCCAGATTCCTCTGATAACTGGTAGTTTCACTTAGATAAACTAAAAAATAAGTCCTCATTTCTATTCAGACCCCTGATTTTAATGCATCAGATCTTCAGACAAACAAATAAAGCAGAACTGAGTTTAGATTTGATTTCAAGAAGGGCTATTGGATTTTCAGAATTAGAGACTGAAGTGACCTAAAAGTTGGAGGATTTTGACCAAGAACTTTATCAATCTCCAAGGAACTGTTTGAATGAAGCAAAATAATATCAGCGGTATGTTGTAAATGATCGGTGTGCAGCCCACTATTTCCTAAACTGAGTATTGGCAAAGTGTGCAACAGATAACATCTGAACAGTTCAATTGGCAAATGCTCAGGTGACCCCGAACTGCAGGGAGCAGCTGGTGCATGGGAGGGCAGGGCTGCTGCTCAGAGTGGCTCCAGCAGGTCAGAGAAATGGGCTGACAGAACCCTGACTGAGTGCAGCACTGGTGGGCACAAGCTCCTTCACCCTGAGGGGACAGCCCAGGGCATCAGTGCAGAGTGGGGACAAGTGGCCCTGGAGCTGCTCTGCAGAGGAGGCCCTGGGGATCCCAGAGGAGCCACCTGAGAGGGTGTCCCTGACGTAGTGAAGGCCAGGAAAACACAACAAAGGATCACAGGCTGCAGGCTGAGGTGCTCCCTCCCTGCCTGGCACTGTGCTGAAAACAGCCCTGAACTATTTAAAACTCACAAGACCATACCTGGAGCCCTCATCCCAGTTTAGGCTTCCCAGTACAAGAAAGCCATAGGCAGACTAGAGCAGTTATCTTCCAGAAGACTGATGGTAGCCAAAAAAAGACCATGTAATCTGGGCATCTACGCAGAAATTGAAACTCTTCTAATAATCTACCTTTGAATTCAAGATGTCTTCAATGTTGTAATCTGAATTTTTCTTGTTTCTACAGTTTAGCCACATACTCCATTTTGAATCCATACACTGTGGTACAATTTCTAAAACATCTTTTTGTGCCTATTAAATATTCCACAACATATATTCACACATTTTGGAATGAAAGGAGAAGAGAAACAAAAGTAATACTAAACAAAGAAAAAAAATACAGAGAGAAAAAATCCATTAAGAGATTGCTTTCTTAATTTGAATAAGTGTATCTTTCTTTTCTAGAATCCTTCTTAAATCCTTCTTATTTTTCAATAAATCCTCTCACAGAAGAATAACATTTCCTTCAAAAATCTTCCCTTCTTGATCAGATATTCATTCTCATGTTCCTGAGCTATAAATGGCATGTAATTTAATATACTTTTCAACCTCCTATCAAGGTGAGTTGATTAACTGAACTGTTAAGTGATGCAAGCCTGTTTGTTAGTTTTCTTTCTCTGTAATGCTTCGGTTTCTCCTGTTGGATGAGTAGTGTAGTGTGTTGGGTTACTCATTTTTGGGGTAGTTGTAGTGCTGTGCTGTCCTCAAGCAAATGCACTGTATCAGTGTACAGCTATGAAATTGCAACATCTAATGTGTTTTGTTAATTGAAACAGTCAATTAAAAGATCCATTTTTTCTTAGCAATACAAACTTCCATTAACTTACGCAACACAAATTGTAAGAATTCCCTGGAAATGTTGTGAAACTATTTCAACCAAATGCATAAAGACTCATGGAATATGAAAACTTTTCCTGACCTACTTTTAATTTTAATGAATGGTTATTGCATGCTTGAACAAATCTAAAATTTAGCATTTCAGGTATATTAAAGAACATCTCCTAATACAGCAAACTTTTTGTTTGGATTTCAAATAAGAGCACTGCTTGCCAGTGGTTTGGTCAAACATGGCATGAATATAATCAGTAGAAATTCTAAAAATAATCTGTGCTTTAAATAGCTGATTTCTCAATCATACATGTAGAGCTATCTTGTGTTTTTAATCTCAGTGTAAAGCACTTATTAAATAAATTAATATGGTTAAAATTCACAGGCCCAGAGGAGTGCTGAAAGGAAAATGAAAAAAATGTGGAGAGTAGAACAGATTGTAGACAGAAAAACTGGAATATAAGCTCCAGCTAAATTTAGAAGGGAAGCACTTCAACTGTTTTCTTCAGAATGTCTTGCTTTCTTTACCAAATTGTCAGCAATTGTATAAAAAAAAATCCTCACTCTAGACAATGAGATTGAAAATGAGATTTTCAGCAGCAATAGAGAAGATGTGAAAAAATTTTAAGGAAAAAAAGTTAGTGACAGATGAAACACAAATGTTTTACCATCCTGGCAGATATTCCAGAAACACGTAAACACAGCTATTTCATTTCTATATGCCTATTTCCAACCTCAAATTTCCTGGAGGTTTAGAGGTAGACAAAGCTGGAGTTTTGGACCTAATGCAACTTAAATAGATACCCTTGATACATAAAACATAATCCAACTTGTCAAACACATAGGCTAGAAAAGTTAAGTTATTGAGGATATTATCTAGGGATCACATTTTAAGACTACATATGTAAGATTCACTTCATGATCAGCAGCAAGTTTGCCCTGGATTCCTGTAGAGGCTCATGTAAAGTCTGTCTGAGTATATCTTTCCTGCTTGATTATCTGGAAAACTTGAGTATCTCTGCCCTGAAAACCTGCTCTCCTCAGCATGCCCGAAGTAATCGTTATCAGCAGGAGATACAAACAGAACATTAACGGCTTTTCAAAATCTTGCCGTCACTTCCTCTTAGAGTCAGCAGTTATTAGAAAAAAGGACTTGTAATTTTTGATATTTTACACAGTATTATTTTTTTCTAACCCTGTGTTAATTGCAACAAATCAGATTTGTATCCTGTTCCGTTATTATTTTTCAAAGCTTATTATTAACTTCTTTTACAGAAATTATATTTTCTATATATATGTCTTCATACAAATATGCCATAAAGATTTTATGTATCACCTGAGCAGTAAAATGTCTTAAATTTGGAAGAAATTACATGTAACGTTAAAAGTTAATATAATTTTCTAATACAAAAAATTTTGGTTTGCTTTGAGTTTTTTAAAATTTATATTGATTTTAATGCATAAATTTTTCTGCCTAATCCAGTCATTAAGGTCAGTTTTTATGGTTGTAACAGGTATCTGTCTCCTAATTATAATAGGTTTTATCTGTCTTGCAGTAAAAATAATAAATGAAAGTTTGCCTTTCCAATAAAGTGACTAACAGTAGGAGTGACAGAGGCATAGGATCCTTTCACGTTATATCCTTGAAAATTTATCCTGTTAACACAAAGAAATTAGTACGAAAGCACTTATATGGCTAGTTTGTTGACTAAACCTGACCACCTCTCACCTTCAGGCTCAGCTTTTTGTTCTTTGAAACAAGTTCTGTATGTAAAATAATCTGGAAAACCAAGTATTTCAAAAATGTAAGTACCCCACAGTATTAAAATGGCTACAGTTGCATGACAACAGTAAGTACACAAAGCTTTTTCCTTTTTTTATGGCTATGATTAGGACATGGTAAAGTGCTAAACGTGCAAGCAATTATGAACTTGGCACAGTAGCAATATTTATTTTAAGCTCTACTTGTGCTGCTTTGGTGGAGGATGTTTACTTAACCAGACTCTATTAAACATGCTGAAGACTTTGTACTCTAAAACATTTTTAATTGATGAAACACAGAAGCAATCAATCAACACAAATGGTAAAGAAAGGCAGACAGGACCAGGCAAACAGAATAAGATCTGTAGGTGTCTTTTTATCTCTTAAGGGGAAAAAAAAAAGAAAAAGTCTATTTGTGCTGCTGAATTAAGTGTTTGTGAAAAGAGAAGACTTGATAGTGGTGGAGACTGAAGTCTTCTATTTATTTACAAGTCGGGCATAGTGGTGGGAACTCTTGCATGGTCTCTTGCCTTTCCTATTCAACCTCTGACCTAACGGACCTGATGAGCTTATCCTCTCTTGTGACAGGAAAATTCCATGCTGAGTATACAACCTGTGGGTCTAACTTACCCAAACAATGCTGAACGGTGCTGCTTGTCATGCACCATTTGTAAACATATGAAAGCCATTGCACTGCCTCACATTCCTGCTCCAGGAAGCAAATTCCATATCATCCTGAGCACCAGAAGATGGGAAGCATTTTTGCAGCTACCTTATTCTCAAACTACATCTGTTCTGAGCTTCCAGATGTTAATTCTAAATCATGTGCTCATAAATGTTTTTTAAATGTAAGATAAAAAAAACATTATCAGAATACAATTCTGTCAGAGCACAGATGTTCTTTGAAATTGGGTTTATTGGCAACTATTTCTTGATAAAGAGCTTAAATCTAAAACACTTGTTCAGACTAAACTCCTCATTTCAGTGGGAACCTTGCCTGAAAGAGGATGGCAGAACTATCTCCACAGGAGAAAAAGTTTAGACACTTAGCAAATTATTCAGGGAGGTAGTTCAAAATGGTGCAGCCACTGGTGCATCTCATAACTGTGATGTTAGAAGGAAATATATTTATATTAACTGATATATTTCCTTTCAACCTCACATGAATAGATTTGTATTTGTCATACAAGTGCTTCAAATTTTTATCTGTACAAACATTGGATTGAAACATGGAAGAACTATATATATATATATAAACACCTGCATGCAGGCTACATATGTTCACACATGTATCCAAACCAGACTCAATACAAACAAATACCTGGACCCTAAAAAAAAGAAATATTAGTGGGTATCCTTTAATTCCAAAATATATAATACAGTCAAGACAATCTTCTTAAAATGTATGCAGGTCTTAGTATTTCACTGTGAGATTTTCCTTGTATTTATATTTTTCTTATTGTTTTATATATATTTTTATATGCTGTATATATACTTTCACAATACTTACATAAATTAAAATGTCCTTTTACTACTGTCCCAGAAAATTAGAATGCCCTCTGCTGTTAAAGACTCCTAAATTATTGTAAAACTCTTTAAATTTGTATAGGCAAATTTATTTAAATTACTGCTTTCTATTCTAACAAGTGTGATTGCAAATCTGGACATATTTGTTATCAAACCTTACTATTTTTTTCATCCTTATGACAGAGATTGTGGAAATAATATTTTCGATATATTGATCTGTGAAAATAAAGAATAAAATTAAATCTGTCTCTACCTCTGTTCAGAGTCCAAAAACATTAGAATTTGATTGCAGTTTTCTCATATAAAAGGAGTATTTCTTTTATATACTGGATTTTTTTTTTTATTCCTTGAAAAACCATGCCTTTGCTGTGGATCATTAATTAAGACCATAGTATGAATTCTTGCTTGTATTTAGATCAGCAATAAACATGAAGAATTTTTTATAGCTTTGCACTCCTTAATTTTGGAAAATTCATATAATGAAATAATTTGAGATAATGAATACAGTTTGTACTTTCAACTAAAACCATTTTAAGTACTGGTTCATACTTCTAGTTTTCAAATAATGAAATACACAACTGAATATGACATCCTGTGGATGACATCCTTGCAAGTGGGTGTGCCCTTGATATTTTCAAGGGCAATAGATTTTGGGTTACTGGCCAAAATTAAGGATTTAATATAATATTTAATACAATAGAAGATAAGTGATTCAGACGTGGGTTACATGTTAACATATAAAAAGTTTTTTCTGTTCAGCTGATAAAATGTTCAGTCCCTACTCTAATCAGGTAGCATAAGTGGTACAGAATGAACTAATACTTCCAGGTTTCATTAAATTCATATGAATTTGAATCTTAGGTAGCAGTGAGAAGAATTTGTATTATTTCCGTGTCATTCAAAGCCTATGTAAAAGCCTATGATACCCCTTAGGTGAGAAGGAAAATCAGTCCAGTGCATAAGTTTTAAAATTTCACAGCTGAAATATATAAGTCTCACAAGTTTTCATGGTTTTGTTATTTTATAACTAAATTTTCCACTTTTTGGCCTAAACTAACTATTTTTTTTTCTGGCTACACAAAGAGGAAGTGTGCTCGGACCCAACTCAAGTGGTATATACAACAACATGACATGAAAGGAATTAGTATTTCATACTTCCTTGATACTTTTGAGACTTAGAGAGATCTATAATTTTATGGGGATCAATTCATTTCATTTACTTTTTTCCTTTATTTTCTGGGAATTAGTCACATGACTGCCTATGCCACTGTTAGTTATAAAGCAAGGAATATTGACTTCTAAATCTCTGTTGTCAGGACAAAACTACCTTCTTCCATTGTTTTCTCCAAGTTAGTGTTGAACAAGCATCTCCAAAACTCACCATCTTCTATAAATCTTTACATTAGCAATGTAAGGTGAACTCCTGGTCAATGAATCTGGTTTCTGAATTTACAAGTGACAGCATAATAGTTTGCAACTGCATTACAATATTGTTTATATTTATTTTCCTGTTTTTGCAGAAAGAAGCAAACAAAGCCATCCCTTCAGGGCCACTATAATGGTTTATTGACTTTAAGCCTTTTGAGAAAAATACTTTTTTAGAACTTTAACTCAGTTAGGCTGCCAGAGCAAATCAGTTGTTGGAACCATTTTATTTCTTGAACTAACTCATCATCTGTGGTTTGTGCCTGTCACTTTTGTCCTGTCACAGCAGCAACAAATGAGGAGCCAGAAGACACAAAATAGCTGCACATATCTTGTGAGCACAGGTCACCCTGCGTGGGGACAGCCCCTTCACACTGTCACCACTGTGCCCAACGTGCTCCCCACTGGGATATTCAGTGCCATCTAAAATAAAACTTATGTTTTAAAAATGTGCATAAAAATGTATAAACATCGGTGGTACATGTGAATTGTCCTGTGAATTACAAACCCTCCTTCAAAGGAGGGTTATAGTGGAAAATATTGTGACTCCTTAAGTGACAGGTCATGACTAGTGCCCTGTAAATTAATATCAGCCAATCTGTGTGACCTAAAGGGGTATATTCTTCCACTATGCCATTTAACATGTGATTTCTGTGTTCAAAAACATCAAGAGTGATACAAAATAAATTTTAAAAGACAAAACTTTTTGTAAGAACATGTTTAAAAATATGTTTAAAAATAGTCCATCCAATAAAAACATGGACATCTATTAGCTTCTAAGAAAGATTCAGCTGGTGTCCTGTTCTTTGTAATACAATATTTCCCACTGATAGAGAAGGAAATATTTTTATTGAAGTCATTCTGAAAAATGGATGTTTGTTATTGCTGTTTATTTATAAACAACCCTATAAACAGCTTTACCCAATTCCCTGCATTTATTTTCCTTAGCAACCATATCTGTTCATGGTTACTCATGTCCTTGTTTGACTTAGTTGCTTATGTGTCATCTAGATCAAACAATCTCAATTCCCATTTGTATCAGCATGATATAAAAATTAAACTTCTTAGAGAATTATTTTAACTAATATAATCAGAATAAAAAAAATCAGATTTAACTGTGACTTCAGTGGCTTACTGACCAAAGTTTATAAAGGAATCACCTAAAATTAATGATCACCCTTTAGTCTTCTTTAACATAATACAGAAAATGGCTACAGAGAAACACATTTTCTAGCTGTTCGTTTCAATTGACAGAAAGCAGAATACAAACTTTGTCAATAATGTGAGCAATTCCTAGCCAGGTCCTCTGAAATTGTAAACTTTTCTAAAATCCATTTAATGATAATTGAATTGTTTGACATCTATTAATGCAGGCATTCATCACAAAGTAAACTTTTAGGAATATTTCAATTATTATTTTGTTTGTATTTTGGTGCTCAACTTTTGCTGATTATATGTTCTATAAAGCAGGCAGGAGTGAGATCTGAATTTAATAAAATAACATTTTGATAAGGGAGATCAAATGAACAGAGTTTTTAAAAAAATATTTTTAAAGTGGCAACATTAATATTTTTTCAAGTATTTACTGATGCTGCCTATAATTTCCTTTTTTTGTTTTCCACTCATTATTTGTTTTTTTCTTCTCTAAAGTCCCTATTAACACACAAACATGAAGCATGCTGTTAATTTAGATTCACACCTAAGACAGTTATCTGCATCCTAAGTAGTGAAGGAATAAAGACATAACCTTGTGAATAATGTTTAAACTCAGAGTCTGAGCCTGTGTTCTAGCTCTTGAGAAATGGCACTTATTGTTTATCAGGAAATAGTACAAGACAGTGTTTCACTCCTTTGGAAAGGTGTTTCCATGATCTGAATCATGAGTTGAAAAGATGCACCTTTATATTATCCATCTTAGGAGACCAAATACATTCTTTTCACAGACATACAGAAACATTCTCAAAAAGCTGTGATTAGGCTTTATATATTCTATGATATAACAAAGCCTTGTTGACACCTTTCTGATCTCTAGAAATGGATACAGAACTCTAGTGTACTATGAATAGATGTCTTTGATCAGTAATCCTGAAATATAAGATGTTACCTCTGTTAAGGAGTATTTTTTTTGTTAATTAGAAGAATGTAGTTCCCAATTAAAGAGAAACACAGTCAGAACATTAAGAATCAGTTTAAAAGGGGGAGGATCTTCATACCATCACTGGTCCTTCCTTTTACTCTTGTATGCAATCCTGAATCCACTACAGTCACTGTAGGCATAGTTGGTGGTTTCATGTAACAAGTCCTGTATGATAATCTGTAGTTTAAGATGTCCTATAATCACAAGTGATTTTAAAGCTAATAACTAACTTCCATAGACACTTTTGTTTAGGAAACAACCCGAATGAGTCTCAAGTATACTTTTAGCATTAAACTTTAATGTTGCTGAACACAATCTTGACTGAGGAAAAAACAAATGGAATACATGTAATAGTTTCAGCTTTTTATGAGACACATAATTTGACTGTTTATAATGCCCTCTTTTTTTGCAAAAAATTATTATTTTTATGTTTTCTTCTCATATTCATCTTAGTAATTGCATCTTGTGACTTTCAGTTCTGAAGATCTATATTAAGGAGTAAATATACCTCTATCCTTGGTATACCAAACATGGACTGTATTGCTTGTTCGGACAGCTAAAAAAGTTTGCAATAGAAACTCAAAGATAAGATGTTACCTATTAAAGCATCAGGTAGTGTACCTTGGTAGAAACCTTGAATAGGTTTCTGTGCTTCACACCATTTTTGACTGCTTCTCTTCTCATTGAATTGTAATAATATGCTGTCCTGGCTCCAGCCAGGACAGGCTTAAACCTTGCAGTACCTGAGAGGGAACATGGCTGGGACCTGGAGGTTATTCTATACCACCACAAGTCATTGCCAGGAGAGTGGGAAGGGAGTCCCTTCCAGGGAAAAAGGGCTCCAGTCTGGAGGGAGCCATCCAATGTTACCTGCTGTTGGGGAGGAGGGTGGGTGAGAGTGGAGTTCTGTGTGAATCGTTCCTTTTCTTGTGCCCTCTGTCATTAGTAAATTGTTCTTATCTCAACCTGTGATCTTTGCCTTTCCTGCCTCCAACTCCCCTCTCCATCCTGCCACAGGGGAAGGCGGAGCAAGCAGTTTTAGTGGGAGTACTAAATTGGAGAATACCATTCCTAAACCAAAGCATATGCTTGAAAATAAATATTGTGGTTCTAAACCTTCGTTTCAAAGGCTGTTTTCCACTGCACTGTCCTGTCCAAAAGGATTAGTTCAGTCAACAAGGGTTAACTGACATAGTCAAAGCAGAGCCCAGTCCCATTGCAGCAGTTGTTGCTTTTGAAGAGCAGGCCCATCTGGTCATGCAGACTTCCTCTCCAAAAGCCTTTCCTACTTCACAGAAGATGGTTTGAGGGACCAAGGCTGTAGCTTTTCTTCCAGTTCAGGACTGGGAGAGCAAACAGAAGAATGGGATGATGAGTAAATTCTTCCTAGATAATGGGTGGCAGTGCCAAAACGTTCTGAGAGAACTCTGTGTACCAGGACAGCCATGCAAAGTAAAGATATGTGGTTTTAGGCAAACAACCACTGCTGGTCAGAAAACCCAAGAGTTCAAACAGACTGGACCAAGCAGGACAATATCCCATCTTTTTTGCCCCCTCATAGTAGATCATGCACTGGATAATTCAGAAAATTCAGAGCCTGATAAAACAAAATCAAATTCTAAGATAAAGACTGTTTCACAAACTTTGTGGCTCCTTAGCAATAAGTATTGGAAATCTTAAAAAGAAATTTTTCTATGGAATTCTTAGCCCAGGTTTTCTATAATAAAGAAGTTGATACATTTCTTAACCCACAGGCATTGAAATATTAAGATACAATAAGCATCTGAATGTTAGGAGGTTCATCCAAAGTGATCTTGAATTCTTATCTTGGAACTAAAAGTGACTTTGACCCACACAAAGTTCTGGTAATCCAAAGTACTAGGGAAGCGCAATATTCTGCATCTCAAGCCAGAAACCAAAGATATATTTCCTTTGGGAGATGTATGTCCTTTAGAAAAAAGATAATTAACCAAAAGCAGTAAGTATCCACATTACTGGAACCCGAACAACCTTGTCACTGTCTGTGGAATTCTTTTTTGTTTCAGTTTCCGTCCATAAATTACACAAATCCCATTCCAACTTTTAAAAGCAACAAGCCCCACAGCCATTATGAAAAGACAAAAATTCAACATACCAAAAGAGTCTGTTTATTTCTGAATGAACATCTAATTTGTTTTTACTGAAATTCATTGCCAAACTTCAGATGATTTTAGGGCAAGTAGAATTATGATCATTGTGGAATTCCAACATAAACACGTACTATGCACACCCTTATGTGAAATGCATATACTCTTATGTGAAATGACCTTGAGGTCATCAATAATGTAGGACACATCTTCCTATCTATGGCAAATCTGGAGCAAGACTTGAAATCAGTTCTGGAGCCACTGCAAGATACCTCAGATGCTCTTGTTGCACATATCAGTGTTTCCAAGAGCAAAACATTAAGAAACAGAGGCTCTTCAAGCTAATATGTTTAACGCTGCTCCAAAACTGTTTCCCCTTTAAAGAATTCCAAATTATTGTTGCAAGAATATTTAATGAAAGGAGTTCAAATACAAAAATTGCAGTTGAAAGCTGCTTTTTAGGCAGGATTTGCCATTTTCACTGCCAGGCTCCTGTGTGGCCCAACACAAAGTGATTTCCAGGCTCCCATCTCTGCAAAGAGCCACTGAACGGATTTGCAGGGACCTGTGACACAGAAAGTTCTGGGATTGCCAGCTGCAAAGGCCCAGATTCCCAGGTCTTCCAAGGTTAGAAAGCTCTTGGCTGAATTTCATCCTGGACAGCCATGAAGCCAGGAGTTTCAAAGCTCATGGGAGCCATAACATCCAGATGCCAAGGTTTCTGGGTCAGCTTTGATTCCTAGGCACTCCAGTTCCTCCACACCCTGGGGTCTCAGGGAATCCAAGACCTGCAGCACAAAGCCAGCTCATCACACTGGCTGTTTCTGAGCCAGGATTGCATTTCCTGTCACAGATAACTATGAATAATAGATCCTGGTTAAACTGAAACATGATTTTAAAAACATGATCTTGGAAAATTCCTGAAACTACCTGAATTATAACTGAAAATACCTGAATACGTGAAACTACCTGAATAATAACTACCTGAGCAATAACAGGAAAATTGCCTACAATGAATGACCAAAGGAAAAACATATTAACAAGGAAATAAAATTATGCCATAACTAACAGAGGCACTTGAATAGATAGATCATAGAATACCAGTTTATAATAAATAAAAAGAGTCCAATAAAGAAAGAAACAAGACAGGTGGTGATGTAAATGGTGAAAATCAAAGGTAATCCATGTATGGCCTGAAAAACTTAGTAAACTTTTTTTGCAGTTTTTCATAAATATTTTGTATGAAGATTGTGGAGGCAGATGACTATTTAGCATCTAGAAATGGAAGTTCCTGTCATAAAACATCATATTTATTAGTTGAAGTTAAAAAAAAAATTAGAAACAGGACTCTACAATTCTTCTCTCATACTACATAAACAAGTGCAGAAAGGGCTGTTGTGATGATTGAAAGTACAGAGTACTAAACTGACAGCAAACTAAATGTGACCAGCTTATTTTACTTTGGAAATAGAAATAGGCAAAAAATATCAAGACGAGATTTTTCAATATTAAATTACTTGCCTTCCTATCTTTAAAATTTAGTTTCCTCTTCATCTACCAATTTTCAGGATATTCAGCAGAGGTGTTTAGGGTCAGTTTGTGTTAATTTCTTACTGGTATATAACCTTTTGATATGTAAATTAGGAAATTCAAGATTTAAATCACTCTCTTAATTCCACCAAATCTGATAGACTGAGAATAGTATTTAATGACAAAAGAAAATTCTGTTAAATTAAATTTTTGTTACTAAGACCTATACTTTGCCCTCAAAGCCAAAGAGGTTAGTATAGGTAAGATGAATACATGTAAATTGCTACTCCTTTCATCAGAATTTTTGTTATATCTCAATTTTCTCTATCACTAGGTAAAAAATGAAGATACATGTTTTCTAACAGGATAGTTGAACAGCATACTCCGACATATTATTTTTAATTACTTCAATATTATACCCACTTTCAATCAAGCCAGCCTTGTTGAAGACAGATTTCTTTTCACATTTGTAATGCAGTTAGCTAATGTTCTTTCTGGAGTCAGTACAAGGAGATTCTGTGGCAATAAATAATAAACAAAATGTGGTAAAATGATTATTCCAAAATATATTTTAAGTCTGTCAAATTTGCAGATGTTTTCAGTTTCATTCAATATCCTTCTTTTACAGAACATGTGAATTTCTAGATGGAATATAATCCTTTCTGCATATTCCTCAAGACAATGTGCTCAACTAATAAAATTTAGATATTTCTTGATCATAACTGGAAGATTAAAAATATTAGATACATTTAACGGGTTATCTTGTGCCAAAGGGCTACGTAATGATGCCAAACTTTCTTTGGATCATGTGTTGAAATAAGAGTAAATGTAAATTTTTTGGCCTCTCCCAAGCATGGTGAGTATCTGAAAGAAAAAGTGACATCACCAGAAGTTAGACTACCTCCAGATGACAGCTGATCTTTAGAAACTCTCAAAATCTCCTTTGCTAGCAGCAATTTCTAATTCAAAGTGTATTTACCTCTCCCAGGTTCACTTCTCAGCACAGCTCTTTGTACCAAGGAACCTAATATGTTTGGAAGCCCTCCTTTCTAGCTGCCTTCTTTTATGTCCTTTAGGGTGTTGCCCAAAGAAGGGATCTTGCAGCTGGCCATGAATCCCTTGGGCAACAAATGCAAAACAAAAAAGTAGAAAAAAAAATTAAAAGCAAGCACTCATTGAAGTTAGTGACAATTTAATTTGAAAATATGCTTGGAACCATATGTTCAAAATTATGTGTACATATGCAAAAGAAAACAATGCCTGTTCTGCTTCTAGTTACATTCTGTTGAACTCAGCAATGCTGTACAAATCTACAGCAGAACAGAAACAGAACAAGAACAGTGACTACTCCAGTAAGCAGAACTAGAAAGAGTGAAATTAATAAAAATTAAACTAGTATTAATATTCCATTGCCCTGATAACATAAAGAAGGCTATAAAAATACAGATAATCCCTCAAGTCCACATAAAAGCTGCTTTTCTGTTGCAAGAAATATTTGAAGTATTGGTAGTAGACCTGTTAGTATTTATTAGTTGAAATGTAGCCTACAATTTTTCAGACATAATAACACTGTTCTTTGAAATTTTCTTATCATTCCTTCTTCCTACAAAAAAATATATGATTTCTACTCAACAGTTCATTAGTGCCTTCACTGCTGGCATTCCTTACATTTTTACCAAACCTGCTTGTTCTTATGTAATTTTATGTATTTTAATAAATTGTTCCCTTACATGCTATGCGACAGAGATGACAGTGGCTTGACCTAACAGGCTAAAACTTCTAACCTACAAGACACTCGAAAAACTGCAAACCAAACCAAATTATGCTATTCTAAATATTTACATGAACACAGCTTTTCTAAGACCTTCAGTAGAAGACACAGGAACATATATGAAGAATCAGCTAAAATAGTACACAGAATAGTAAATTTGGAAATATGCACATAATAGCAACACATAAAAACACACTGCTTTGCTTGGTGCATCTGAAAATTCACACTGTGTGGGCTTGGCAACATGGAGTCACTAATTTTAAAAAATCAATTAAATATCAATATTTCCATAGTTATTTGTTCTGCAATGGATGAGATGCCTGTGATAAAAAGTATGTATCATATAACAGTAGAAGAGTATTGAAAAATTTGATCCAAATCTTTGTGTAGAGACTAACCCCTTTAAAAATGTTCATATTGTGTAAACGTTTTGCAACAAACTCATCTCTCTTGTTCATAGTAATAGTACCACAGAATCATTTAGGCTGGAAAAAAACTTTAAGACCATCAAGTGCAACGATTAACCCAGCACTGCCAAATCCACCAATAAACCATGTCCCTAAGCACCACATCTACAGTTTTTAAAGACCTTCAGAGATGGTGACTCAACCACTTCCCAAAACCAACTGTTCTAACTACTAAAGCAATATTATACTAATATTTTTATTGTCTTTTACAGCAATAGCCAGATTAAGTTGTAGTTGTGCTTTGGCCTTTCTAACTTTCACCCTACAGAACCTCATGACATCATTGTAGCACTCCTGAGTGCCCTGGCCCTTCTTCCATAGGTCAGAATCTCTCCCTCCTTAGTTCCAGTCAAACTTCTCTGTTCAGCCATGCCTTGTCTTTTTGCACGTGTCACTTGACAAACAGAAATAGATGTCAAGTGGTTTGGTATTTCCATGCATGGGTGTTGCTGAGGATTTGTTGCTACACCAAAAATGCTCCTTTGTACATCAGGTTGTGTGACCCAGGCTGGTCTCTTCAGAAATACAAAAAACTGACATTTTAGGAATTGAGAGAGAAAAGGAAATAGCATGGATGTGTGCAGGAGCTCTGACCTGTTTAGTTTTCATTCCAACAAAGTAGTCAAATTCATCAGGGAGGAAGCAAGATGCATTGAAAATGAGGTTTCAGTGCAAGCATGAGCATCCAGAAGCTTCCCTGTTTTAAATCAAAATCATTCCACTAACCTTGGCTGAGCAGTGTAGATTTACACCAGCTATGAAATTAGCCCACAAAACCCAAATTGTTTGGACAGCAGTAGGAGGAGTAACCTGAGAGAATTTGGATATTTACCTATCTGTATTAGTGTGGAGTATTTTGATAGATATCGTATAAAAACTGGAGCTACCTTAGCTCTTGGTTCATTGTTGGCTGTACTAAGGTTTCTGAAATGCCTAAAGGTACATCAGCTTGTAGGTTGTGTACCTTGGGTTTTCCAATGGGTAATAATAAGAAAATTACTGCCATCTCTAAGCTTTTTGGGTGTTATGAAGATTTATTCCATGACATTTCTAAAATATAATGTGTTGGGATCCCGAACACAAAAGGTTGTAGAAATATGATCAATTGTTGTCATTCTTTAAAAAAGGAATGCAAGACTGTAAAGCAACCATGGAGCCTCTGTCAATATTGAAGAGAGCTATAACAGATATATGCATGGAACTTACAGCAGTAACACTGCTTCTTTCATAGGGCCAGAAATTTAACCAGCAGGGTTAGATATGCAGTCTTGATGGCACTGAAATTGCTTGAGTTCTGCCTTTGACATCACTACAGCTGGTATTTCTATAGCTAGAATCTTTATTTATAACAGAAAACGTAAGTAAACCATTTCCAACAATCTGAAATATAATCATTACAATTCATTTTGTAAACTTTGTTTAAAGCTAAAAATCCTGTGAATGTTTACTGCAATGAAATTTCATTTGTGCTAAAAAAAGAAGTATTCCTGCTCCACTATGTTGCATTTAATGCATATTATTCAGCTGTCATAAATTGTGAAGGACAAGTAATTTTTATCTACCTTCTGTAATTAAAAGAAATACTGAAAAAACTGCATGACTTGCTTCCATGTAGTAATACAGAATAATTTCTGGATTTAAGAACTAGGCAAACTATTTTATTCCATGTTCAAAAGGTATCCCAAACAATGGAAATAACAGTCAAATTTTGCTTGGAAACTACAACTTTAATAAACAAATTTTCAAAAAGCACTACAAAAAATAATTAATCTCCTCAGTTGTTATCAAAGATAGTACAAGCTGAAAAATATGAACAGGTTAAAAATTCAAGCAGAGAGGTCATTTATGGGGAGGGACACTCAAACAGCCCTTATGATTTTTTGTAAATTTTACCTAGTGACCTTCACAGTAAGATTTTTTTTCTCACTGTGCTGCAGTTTAGAAGCACAAAACTAAAGTGTATGTGGGCTTGATGACTGGCATGTGGAATTAAAAGACATCTTTGTCATAAGAAGCCAGAGGGATGACATATAACCTTATCAAACAAGACATGCAGGCTCCAGCAAGTTCAGGAAAAAACCACCCCTGGTTTTCAGGGTGTCTCTGCCCAGAGAAACTGTTGCTGCCCCATCCCTGGAAATATTGAAGGCCAGGTTGAGTGGAGCTTTGTGCAGGAAGATGTGGAAGATGTACCTGACCATGGCTGTGGGGTTGGAGGTAGATGGTCTTTAAGGTCTTTCCATCAACAATTCTATGATTCTAATATCCATGCATTTCTAGTACATCACTAAAAAAACCACTGGAATATTATGATGAGTGCAATTGATAAAATCAGTAGAATTCTACAAAGTGATTGCCTTAGGGCTAACTTGGGTGAGAGTAGAATCAGGTTCTGGTACTGGTGTATGAAGGAGAAGCCCAAATGTAACACTTGTGAACAGCCACAGCACATGGATGTATTTTCTAGTAAGAAAAGGGATGCACTGTTTTGGTGTCCTCCTGTTTATCTGGAAAGAGTTGGTTCTGCTGTTCCTTTTTTTTTCTTCTTAAAGATAGAAAGAATATGCATGTGGAATGTTGTTGATGTAGAAAAGATCATGCAAACTGTCCCCACTGAACTAGAGGCATCTGAGTTCAAAGAGAACTATTTGTAACTTTTCTTCCAATGCCCTGGGTTTTAGTTTAATTAAGAAAAATAACTTTTAGCTGGCTAATTTAGCTCATGTGAAAGAAAAAAAATCAATCTTCTGATTTTATCAACAGGAAAATGTTTTCCAGTCACATTTCTTTCAGTTCTTGAAAAAAAAAATCAAGAGAAAATGTAGATTAATTTGTAAATAAATAGATAAAAAAGGGAAGAATTACATTATTTAACTAAAAATTCTAACCTCTTGGCTGGAAAACACAGCATTTTGGTTTACAGTTGCTCTGGGCCATGTAGCTGTTGTTACCTGAGGTCTCAAGACCTCAGATTGGAGAGTGTCTATTTTAGGAGTTCGAAGAGTTTTCTATTTTAAGG